>APFE031286698.1:91502-115493 GCA_000404065.3 Pinus taeda
CATAGGTAGTAGAGTGGCCACATGGGAAGCCATGATTAAGGATAGCCATGGGAAGATTATTACCTCATTCAATCCATCAGACATTGATATGTATTACAAGATCCCTAAGGTAAAGATAGTGTTGGATGAGGTATGCCTGTCAGATCAGGTCCCAACAAAGGAACATTTAGGTCCCATCCAAATAAAGGAACCTTATTTTGGGTGTGTGTTATATTCTTTCTACGACTAATCACAAATGTGAGGGGTCACAAGGGTGGTGGAAGCCCCCCCATTGGGGGGTTTCCAAGGGGTAGTAGCCCCCTATATGGGTTCGGGGGCAGCACCTCGAGAGAAAAGAATGAACTTTATTCATTCCACAAGGCACAATAGGGGGGTCGGAAACCCCCCTGTCAAGGATTTTTCATGGGGGCGTTATCCCCCCTATACAAGGTCTGGGGCAACACCACGAGAAAAACAAATTGACCCTATAATAGGTGGGTAGACCTACAAATGATTTTGTGCATGGATTTTGCACATGGTTTTGGACATGATGGGTTTTTGCCCATGGTATTTTGTAGATCTGGTCAAGGGAACTATGGTTATGTTCTAGTCTAGGGTTAATGGAATTAGTTTTATGAATGCTTCTACATGTATACATATGTATTATAACATTGAAAGGAATATAATGAAAAATCAATATGGTAGTCTTGGTTTTGGGATCCGGGGGAATATCTCTCTGTATTTTTTTTTATGTTCTCGCCATTGTATATTTTTTGCTTCCAAAATTCCTTTACAAGTAATTATTTTACAGGGTCAAAACCTACATTTGGTATCATATTTGTTTCAACATCAAGGGGATGCCTTTTCTGGTGAGGGGTTTTCCTTAGGCTTGTGGTATAGCCCTTTCAGTGGGAGATCTGCGGGATCGATTCTTCTGGTGAAAGAATATGGTGAGTAGTGGAGAGATAGAGATCAGGAAATTTAATGGTCAGATTTTAGAGTTGTGGAAGCTCAAGATGGAGGATCTACTAGTGGATAAAGATCAATGTATCATGGTATATCCAAGTACTAAACCAACAACAATGTTAGCAGAAGACTGGGCGAATTTGGATCAGAAAGGAAAGAGCACAATATGGTTGCGTATATCAGATTTAGTATTGTTGAATGTGTCAGGGGAAGCTAGGGTGAAGGATTTGCGGGTCAAGTTAGGGACTTTGTACCAATCTAAGTCTCTGGTGAACAAATGTTTCCTGTGGAAAAAGTTGTATAACCTGAGGATGAAGGATGGAGACTCGGTTCCATCACTGGGTAATTCTATGTACTATGTCTCATTTATAGATGACTTCTCAAGGAATACATGGATATATTTCCTTAGGAATAGATATGAAGGCTTTGCCAGGTTTAAAAAATTTAATGCTCTGGTGGAAAATCAAACAGATAAGAAGGTCAAGGTGTTAACAATAGATAATGGTGGAGAGTTCTACAAGAAGGAATTTGAAGAGTTTTGTAAGAAGTGTGGTATAGCATGATAGAAGAATAATCCATACACACCTCAAAAAAATGGAGTTACATAAAGAATGAATAGGACATTAATGGAAAAGGCAAGAAGCATGCTCAGTGGTGTCAGGTTAGGATAGGAATTTTCAGCAAAGACAGTGTAGACTGCATGTTACCTAGTTAATAGATCACCTTCATTAGCTTTGGAGGATAAGACTCCACAAGAGGTATGGAATGGTAAGAAACCCTCTCTTTCACATCTGAGGGTATTTGGCTATGATGCATATGTACATTTTCCAAAGGAAAAAAGAACCAAGTTGGATAGTAAATCTGAAAGGTGCATCTTAATTGGGTATAAGGATGGCTTATAAGGTTATAAACTTTGGAACCAAAAAATAAGGAAGGTTGTGTACAAATGAGATATAGTGTTTAGAGAGGTGAAATTTGTTATTAAACACAAAATCCTACCCAAGGAACATGAGAAGACAAAGTTTGAGCTAAAGGAGGAAGAATCAAACTCTACAATAGAACAAGAATTAGAAGAGGAAGAGCCACAAACTTCGGTGTTGAGAAGATCAGTTCGAGAAAGAAGCAGTAGCCAGAAAGGCCCTAGTCCATCTACTTTATGTTCAAATTTTTGTTTATCCATTACTGATGATGATCCTAGAACTGTCAGGGAAGAAGTGCATTCAAAGGATGGCAAACTCTAGAAGGAGGCCATGGTTGATGAAAGGGAATCTTTGGATAAAAATGAGGTTTGGGATCTAGTGGAGTTTTTCGGCTGGAAGGAAACCCATTGGCAGAAAATGGGTTTTTAAGAAGAAGATGAAGAAGAAGGAAAGGTGGAGAAATATAAAGCTTGGTTAGTAGCAAAAGGTTATTCCTAGGTGTCAGGAATTGATTTTGGTGATATTTGTTCTCTTATTGCTAAGTTAGCTTCTATTAGATTACTTTTATCTGTTGTTGCTTATTTTGATATTGAGGTAGAATAGATGGATGTGAAGACAACATTTCTTCACATGGATCTAGAAGAAGAGATTTGCCTGAAGCAACCTAAATGATTTGCGGTGAAGGGTAAGAAAGAAATGGTATGCAAGTAAAAAAAGTTTTTTTATGGGTTAAAATAGTCACCAAGGATGTGGTATCAAAAATTTGATACATATATACAGGAACTTGGCTTCACTAGAGGCAAAGAAGATCACTGTGTGTATTTTAAATTAATTGGTAACCATGTTATTTATTCGGCCGTATATGTGGATGATATGTTGCTGGTTGGAAATGACAAAGAAATTATCCAGGATTTGAAGACCTAATTGTCCTCCAAATTCGACATGAAGGATCTTGGTGCTGCAAACTGTATTTTGGGCACGGAAATTAAAGGAGATCAGAAAAAAGGATGCTCTAGTTAAACCAGAGGAATTATGTTGAAACAATATTGCAGAGGTTTAATATGCAGGATAGTAAACCATTGAAGGTTGTTATTCCTGTAGGTGTAAAGTTATATGTTGAACAATGTCCCAAGACACAAGCAAAGGAGGAGGACATGTCCCATGTTCCATATGTAAGTGCAATTGGTAGCCTGATGTATGAAATGGTATTTACTATACCAGACATTACAAATGTAGTGGGAGTATTGAGCAAGTTTATATCAAAACAAGGGTAGGAGCATTGGACAACAGTCAAGCGGGTCTTTAGGTATTTGTTTGGCACTAGTGATTATAGTTTGCACTACCAAGGAAGACCAGGATTGGACAAAGTTTTAGACATCTATGGATTTGTTGATGTAAACAAAGTTGGAGATCTGGATCAAGGAAGATCTACAAGTGGGTATGTGTTTATCCTATTTGGAGGAGTAGTCATTTGGATGAGTAGGAGGTAGTTTGTAGTGTCTCTTTCAACTGTAGATGTTGAATAAATGGCATCCACTCATGCAAGCAAGGAAGCAGTTTGGTTGCAAAGATTATTTTCAAGTATGGGGTTGGTACAGCGAGTTATAAGGATAGACTGTGACAGCCAAACTGAAATTTTCTTGGAAAATAACCTTCCTTATCATTCAAAAAAAAGCACATTAATGTTCAGTATAACTTTGTGAGGGACATGGTTGAGGAAAAAAAGGTGTTGTTAGTAAAGGTGGACACTTTGAAGAATGTTGTAAATGCATTCACGAAGTTTGTGAGCAATGAGAAGTTTTCTTGGTGTAGAGAAACAATGGGCTTTATAGGGTTTGACCAATCACTAAGCTCTCCTACAACCCTCTATGTGGAAAAGAAAACAATAAGTGGGATAATGTTGGTGTGTGTTATATTCTTTCCATGGCTAGTCACACATGCGGGAGGGTCACAAGGGGGGAAAATTCCCCCTGTTCATTTCACGAGGCGTAATATTGGGTCGGTACCCCCCTACAAGGGGTCCAAGTCAAAACCCCAGGAAAAACAATTGACCCTATAATAGGTGGGCAGACCTACCTATGGTTTTTTGTATGGGTTTTGCACATGGTTTTGGGCATGATGGTTTTCTACCCATGGTATTTTGTAGTTCTAGTCAAGGGAACTACGGTTATGTTCTAATCCAGGGTTAATGTATTTGGGTTTATGAATGCTTCGACATGTATATATATGTATTGTAACATCAAAAGGAATATAATGAAAAATCAATCTAGTATTCCCAGTTTTGGGATCCAGGGAAAAACCTTTGTGTATTTATTTTATGTTCTCGTCATTGTATATTTTTTTTTATGAATTCATTTGTAGGTAATTTTTGTACAAGGTTAAAATCTACATTTGGTATCAGAATTGTTTCTGCTTCAAGGGTATGTCTTTGCTGCTGAGGGTTCTTTCTTATTACCTCCATCAATCCCTCAAACATTGATATGTATTACAAGATCCCTCAATAAAATATAGTGTTGTATGAGGTATGACTGTTAGATCAAGTCCCAACAAAGGAACCTTCATGTACCATCTAAATAAAGGAACCTTCAAGTCCCATCCAAACAAGAAATATCCTAGCAACATATTGAAGACGCCCTTTCAGTTGGGGATTTTCATGTTATGCAGGTTGTATAGGTTTTCTAGTGCACAGATATTCTATGAAAGATGGGTCCCATTAATGTATTCCATATTAGTCGAAGAAATCATCTTCAAATGGGCTAATATCCTTTCTTTCTCTCCCACTAAAGGTCAATATTAGACAAGCTCAAATTTTGAAGGAAGGCCAACAGCCTTAGTTCTTCATGGTCTCATACCACATGGATATAGTCTATGTCAAGCACACGTTCTAAACAATGGGATAGAAGTGGGGAATGAAAGAGGAGCCTATTCACATCTATTATGAATCCATTTAGGAGCCTCACTACATCCAGTCTTAAACCAAAATTTTCCATGACTTCTTGATCCCACAATATGAAATTATGTTCAATGTTGCTACTCCATGCATGTCTAAAAGATCGAGATAGATAATTTCCATAATCAATGATCGGTTTTTTGATCAGGATGGCACATATCCAAGAATATTTATAGCAACTAATCCTTATCATATATTTACAAAGTTTGTAACTAATTTGATGATATTACAAAAAATATAATATGAGGTATGCACGAGGATAGGTAGACACACTCACGGGACAATAATGCTCCCTCGACACACATGCCATTATACTTAAGTTCGTAACAATTAAAATACATGAAGGAATCTAGAGTAGAATATTACACCCTAACACTATTCCATTTTGGGGATGACATTCCACATATAAGATCTCAAATTTGTTGTAAAAAATCATAGTAAGGCATGCAATATAGGTGGGACTACCAATTGGAAACATAGGTTAAGAAGAGAAATAGAAAATGCTTTTAACTTCTCAAAATATATTTTTAGGATATGTTATAATTAACCTCAAGGAAAAATGGAGAAAACCCAAGCTAAAAGAGAAGCCCTTTCCAAGAAACAAGCTCCTAGTAGGAAGACAATAGATTTGATTGGAAGGAGAAGTTGAAATAGGAGCAAGAAGCAGCTCAAATAACCCAAGAGTTGAGTTCAAGAAGAAGGAAGAGGAAGAAATGAGGAGGGACAAAGAACAAAAGATAAAATCAGAGGAATAAATGATAAAATCATAGGAAGAAAAAGAGAAAAGACAATAGCAAGAGGATGATGCCAAAGCAAAGGAAGAATCCCTCAAATCACAATAGAAAGCATAGGAATAGGATATCCAACAAAGAACAACTTCCATGGAAATTGACCTAGTTAAACCAATATCCCCTACCATCATAGGAGGTCACATGTTAGTTACAAATATGGAATCACACCAACAAGGAAGAGGGAAGTGGTTAACCTAAGAAAATTCAGATATGACCACACCCTAAATAGGATAGTGGAGCACAAGGGGACGATCTTGTCAATTCCTCACATGACTCTAGTGTTATTCACAAAAAAAATTCCTAGGAGCCTAGGCCACTAAGGGAAATGTGAAATTCCACTTTGAATATTTGAAGAAAAAATATGACCGCGTAGAAAATTTGGAGCAACAGGTCAAGATATTAAAGGATGAGAATAGAAATCTAAAGTAGGAGGGCACTAACATGGAATATTATAGGTATTGTGCATTTGAAGTGCGTGAATCATACAATACAATAGTTAAACAATTCTACATATGCCTCTAAAACATCTAGAAGATATTCTCCAAGTTGCTAACACTATGGGAATTGAATAAGGGAAGAGGCACTCAGCTTCAAAGATTATGGAATGTTGTGAACCAAAAAGAGAAATGGCCCAAGGAATATCCAAATATCCCTAGGATTAGTGAAGAAGAAGTGACATATGACTCCATCATTTTCAACGGGGCCCTTAAGATCGAGGAAAAGCTGGAGAAAGACATCTCTAAGTCTGTAGCCCATTACGAGTAACATTATTCTATATTTGAGAGATTAATCGAGATGAGTAAGTTTCAACCATTAGATCTCAAGGAGAATCCAATCTAGACAAAGAGTTGGAAGAGATTTTGAATTGTATATAGTTTTTGTTTAATGTCTTCATAAAAAAATGCAAAAGATAATCACACGCAACACATTGTAGAGCCCTCAATGCAGTAAATTATTATGAATCCCTTCATGGTATCATTGAGAAAAGATGTACACACCCTCTCACAGAACACTTTAGAGTACCATCCCATAATGGAAGGGATGTTACCCAATAGGATTAGGATGATTTACTCCTATTACAAGATCACGTAAGACTATCTTCATGAAGTCCTAGGGATCCCCATGGAATATCTAATCACATTGTAGCAATTGTCTTTTTCAAACTATAGGAGTTACAAAATATTTTCCTTAATTATATTTTAAAATGATGAGAATATGTATAGATTGTAACTACCTAGTGGAAGCCCAAAACTCTTCAGAGGTGATTATTGATGTAATATGTTAGAGCCTAGATTTACCTCAGGCTGAAAAGGTAAGCTTCTAGGTCCACATCAAACCACGCTTAGCCTCGTAGCTAGCCCTACGAGGACAGGAGAGGGCTCTCCATGTCAATGTCAGCAGAGGATAATCGATGGGGCTTGAGATGACTAAAATAACAATTAATTTTAGGATAGGTATGAAGTGCAAGGATTTGACTTGATTTTTTGGAGGTTTTGTTGGAAAAAGGGAAAGGCAAATTTAGGTTTGGGGATGAGGCCAAATTTTTGTAAAGTTCCAGTTAGGGCAAGGTAGGCAGTAGTTTTGATGCTTTAGATGAAATTAATGGATAGAAAAGACCGCTGAGGAGCTGAAGAGGGAAAGAGGCTGCAAGAATCCTCTCCAAACAGATGAAAATATGTAAAGCTAAACAAAGTCTAAGGCAGAACACCATAAGCTAATGAATTCTACCTTTGTCACTCAATTTGTTTAGTTTCAGAAGCAAAGAGAAGGTAAATTGCATACATAAAACATCAATGAACTTCCAATTACATGAAGAAAAACACCAACAAAACACAGAGCCACAAGGATCCCAACAAGTGCTACAAAACCATGGTCTTTCCTTTGCCAAAAATGCAGAAATCAAATGTACAATGAAGTGCCAAGCAATCCCTAATGTCCAATCATGAAAATGACTTAGAAATTACATAATATAAAAAAGCCAAACCCATACCATTGCCCCTAGGGGTCGAGCTCATCATTCTAGGAGCTATTTCAACCAATTCTAAATAAGGAACCGAAACCTAGGCAATCAAACAACTTGCCTCTATATGGTAGGAAACCGATTCATTCATTTAATTTTCACATTTTAGTGAATGAATCTACTAGAATAGGTAAATATGTGCCAAAATTACATTATAGTCATGAAATTACATCAAGTTATATCAATAGGTACATTAAAAAGTGAAACTAGTCAAAACTAGGCGAAATTCTGAGTTGTAGAGTGAAAAATAGGCCAAAATCCTCTATGCACCACCCCTGATTCTCTATGCGTAGTGTAACTTTGGAGCTGATTTTGAGGCCCTTCCCGAAGTCTCAATTGTGCTCATGAGAGTTCGTTGGAAATACCTGCCTATCTAATTTCCAACCCAAGTGGAATCTATGGATTTGGTGTCCATTTGCCCCTCCAAATATCCAATCTCCCAACCCTGCTTCCTGTGGGTGCAAAAGGTGGCAGAGAGGTCATCTTTTGAGTGTTGTTTGACCTTTTGAGGGCTCAAAACCTGCCCAAATTTCTTGGCCATGAACAAGAAACCATAATTTTTCAAGAAAAATCTAGAAATGCAAATTTTTTGTGATTTGGAGCCTTCTGGCAAAAGTGAGCGCCACATGGCATGGCACATAGGGAGGAAAACCCTGTGTTAAATATTTCTGTGCGTAGCGCCTTTTTGCAGATCCGTTGTGAGGAACTTCACATGGTCCAAATTGGGTGTGGAATAGTTCGTCGGAAATCTTATTATGTCTACTTTCCAACCCAACTTGAATTTTTCAATTTGGAGTTCATTTGCATTGTCAAAAATCAAATCTCCCAAGACTGGTCAAAATGTGCCAAATGGGGCTGCCTCAAGGCAGAGTGTTGTTGCAGTCAACTTTTGAAGGTGTTCCTCAACTCCAAATTAAGCTCATGATAGCTCATTAGAAATATATTTGTGTCTATTTATAATGTGACTCATCAAAAAAGTAATTTGCCCAACCAAACTAGGAGAAAACGTGATTTTCCCAAGGTCACTTCAGAGGTACATCAATTCTCCCAAGGTAACTGTACTTTTGACATTTCTCTAAAACCATGACACCTGTGTAAAAAGTGAAGGAGGTTTTTATTCCTTGGCCTATTTTGGACAAAAAATCTCTCAGTTTTTCCAAATTCATCTTTCTTTGCTCAGAAGCATCATTTGCGTAAAACCTACCCTGATGTGTGGAACAGGGGATTTGTCGAAATGAAGCGAAATGAAGGGGATAAGGGGCTTCTAAATTCTTGAGAAAATTTTTGAGAAGTAGGGAGGGATGTTAGGAATAGGGAAAATGGAATTTCAAAGATTGAGTGAGGGGAAGGGGTCCAAAAGGGCTAAACACAGGCCCAACCTAGAAAATTGTCAAGTTGTAGCAAGAAACTAGGGTTTGTGCAAAAATGAGGAATTTGAGGGATCTTAGTGATGGAAAGTGTTTAATAAAGTACATTAAGGATAGGGGAAGGTGTATGAACATTAGGATACAATTTTTGCTAATGATTTGACCATCCAAGAGAAATTGCCTTCAAAACCCTAAGAGAGGGAAATGACCTTACCTAGGCGCAATTGAAGCATGAACAAGGCATAAAATGACCCAGTGGAACTTGGCATGATGATGACAACCCTCTGAATGTTGGTACACTTTTCCGAATGGTGACATGAAGCTCTTGGGACAGCCATTAGGGTTTGGGAATTTTAAGTATGAGACTAGGGTTTGGTGCATTTGGGATTTTAGGAAAGGGAACTTAGGATAAGGGATTAGTGATCTAGGGGGTAGGGGAACTTAGGGAATAAGGGAATCAATGGAAACATGGGGTAAGGGAATAAACTTGGTGGAAAACTAGTCAAAACAAAACCCTAACAACAATTTGCTTTGAACATTTTGAAAAGATAGGGTTTGTTCTCCTTTACACATTCATCATGCAATAAACACCATCACACAATCATCACATTTGAATGCACAGCACTATTGGAGACTCTACCTACTTGAAATGAGGCAAATCCATGTGTTGTTGAGCTATTTGACCGAGTTCTGACCATTTTTGGGCCTCTAGTTGTATGCGCCGCACGGCCAACCCAATGCATCGTGCCTCACCAATGCGCTGCGCCTCCTACCCAGTGCATCGCACCTAGCAACTTAATGCGTTTTTCGCCCAATTTCTCACTTGATTGCCTTGCCTTGATTCTCTTTTACAAATGATATTTTCAAATGAAGGAATTGCTTATAAACAAAGAGCCTTTGAGATTTTAACTCATGAAACCCACTTTCATAATGTTTGCAAAACTTTGGCACTTTCACTTTTTAATACAAACTCTGATTTTGTTTCCATTTGATTTGTTGAACTGATGATGAATCTCTTTGTGTATTCTGCAGGGATGGATGTCATTGGATTTGGAAAAGGTGACCAGGGTTGTGCTTGAAGGACTTTACAATTGAAACAACTTTGAAAATGACATGATATTTATTACAAAAGACGAAATTTGACGATTTTTCTTCAAAATAGAGTTTTGAAGAAAAGTCATGATCGACCATTATTACGATGAAATTTTGCAATGAAAACTTATTTCGAACCTCCCTCATGTGCCTGCTGGCATTATTAGCCATTTTGAAGACTAAAGTCATAAAACCCTAGACCTACTGACTAAAATGACTCTTTACTGACCACGAGACCAAACAAGACTGTATATGACTTTAAAATTGACTTTGATGAGCAGACATGGACCAGCAAGTACATGACATGAGGGAGATGAGTAACAAGACCTTCCGTCAGAAGATCGATGCTCCTAATGGAATGAAAATGACTGAACATGAATGAGACCCCTAAAATGAAATGCAACAAAAGAGATTTTGATCTCTGACGGAGGGTTGAAGAGACCGACTCTAACATAATATATAAATGATATGAAACTCCTAGTAAGAAGGACTTTTGGATTCCTTAATTGCTTATGTTTGAACTTTCAAGTCTTTAGTAAAAAATTTCATAATTTAAAATATATGATCTAGGAAGGTAGTGTAATTTTCATCTACTAAAAAATAATATTTAGAAGCCATAGAAGACCGCTACCAAAATTGTGACTCAACAAACATTGTGGTTTTTCTTCAAAATAATCTCAAGTATTTTAATTTGTGTGTGAATTTTGTGAGATTTATTACTATTAGCTAGTGAATTGTTCTATGAACTAGATGATTCTTTATCACATTGTTACTAATTCTCTATTTTCATTTTTTTCAAAGAGTACTTGTTAGAACAAAAACTGACTATTCTTTATTTTCTCTAATAAGTTAAAGACCCTAATGTCAGTAAATCAACTAACTATTTTCTTGATTCAATTGTTTTTGTGTTTAGCATATGATCTATTTCTATCCTCATCTATCTTTCAACATGAAGGTAGTTTACAGTAGTCTTATTCATGCAATTAGATAGTTTTAGTTTAGTTTTCATGCCCCATTCTATGATTATCATTCAATATCTCACAACATTCCATAAAGCAAGCATGGTTACCGAGCCAAAATCTATATGGATCTCTTATTCCAAATTATATCAGTTCTGATTGGGACCTCATAATAGAGAGAACCCTTGTGACTATTATGTTGATCTTTGGTGGTTGCATTTGGTATTCAAGTTACCCAAATTAAAAGAAATTAAATTTTTAATTTTGAGCTCATGTAGGTTCCAAAGATATGGGTCAAACCTAGCAATTGAATGGGTGTGACCCTTAGTCAAAACCCACTTGATTTAACCACTATATATTAGCATTTGACCTCCTACATTTGGCATCATTTTGGATCACTCAAATACATCTATTTTCTATCCACACATGTGAAGGAGAAGGAGAAGAAGAAGATTGAAGTATTCTGAAGTTTGACCAACATTGACCATTGGTTGACTAAATTTTTGACGCTTAGTTTGAGCAAAGTTCTGAGGTCAATTTGACCGCATTATGAGGAAGTTTATCAAGCTATTCTAAGGTAAGTTCGATCAAATTTTTATGTAGTTTATTAAGTTTTTATGAAGTTGGATTGACTAAATTCTAAGAAAATTGACCAAGTTGTTATGAGGCCAGTTTAATCAATTTTTTTGAGGCTTTGACCAAGCTTATTATGGGCAGTTTTTCCAAGTTATTTTGTTAACGAGGTTTGATCTATGGGAAATTTTGTGGTCTATTTGACCTAATTTAACTTATGAATATTAGTTTGAAACTTTGTTGAACTAAAGAATTTCTCCTAGAAAATATTGTTGAGTTTTCTCTTGAGTTCAATTTTCCCAGGTTAAAGTTTGAGTCTCTTTGTGTGCTTGACTATTTCTTTATGATCCTACTATCATTATTGTATTATTACTGAGTTGTTATATATATATAATTTCTTAATGATCTATGTCTTATAAGGCAATTAAGAAATCATTGGAAAGTAATTATCAAATTAGAAGATCATATTTCTGTTATGAAAAATCAACATGGTATCAAAGCCTAGGTGAAAGAGTAGCCATTAAAAAGACTTGAAGAAGATAGTCTAGAAACAAAGGGAGCTTTGGATCATGTTTAACTCTGGATCCTTGAGAATTTTCATGAAACATAGCTCCTACACACCTTATAAAAATTACATGTTGAATTTGTAACCTTGGGAAGATACCATGCATGGTTAATCTTGCCTTAAGCAGGTGATTTAGCCCTTCTCATTTCAAAACATAGAAATTCATCCTTGTAAATATTAGAATGATAAGAAGGAAGCCAAAAATATCCAAGAAGAAAGTGTTTATGATCTGATTTATGCATTGACTAGAGTATCTATTTAATAGGAGGCCCACTACTACATATAGCACTAAATTGCGATGATATAGTCCAACGATATGGCCCATAATGTTGCAGAGGTCAAGAAAAATGTTATTCTTTTTTAGTTTTGGTGCTTGTTTTCATCACAATTACGACAACATATTTTTCATGAGTCGTAAGTGCAATGTATTATTTATAAGGCATCTCAATTGTGATGATATAAGTTGTTTGTCGCAAGTGAGATAGATTATGTTTGGTGTCACAAGTGAGATGAACTACTCTCTCAAGAACCACAACTACCATACATTGATCAAATCTCCATTTCCATTATATATATATATATAGTATATAGAAGGGAGAGAGATAATTAAATGTTAACATCTAAAATTATAAAAGTTTAAGTTTTAACATACATATAACATATATATATATATTTAAAATTAAGTTTTATACTCGGGTTTAATAATCATTCCACCGAGCATTGAGTCAAATAACAAGTGGGTTTAAGTTTTAAGTGGGTTTAATAATCATTCTGTCAATCATGCCATATCACAACCCCTTAATCATGCCACTTGGAGATCTAAACCACTAGAGTATATTTAGAGCATGGGTATGGATCTTTTATGAAATGAGGGTACTTTGAATACAAAATAAAGGAACCCCGTCACTTGGAGATCCAAACACCTGGAGTATATTCATAGCATGGTTATGGGTCTTTTATGAAATGTGGATTCTTTCAATACATAGCAAAGGGAGATATGGTATGAGTTAATTAAGTAAATCCAATTCCATATTCATATCCTCTAGTCACTTTAGCAGTTCCAAATCCAGAAATAGGCTCCTTAGTTGCAGTTTCTTCCTACCTTGCTACTATTATGGGTTGAGAAAGATGTACCTATTCCTTGTTAGGGAAAGAAAGATAGAACCATGGGCCTTACTTGTTTTCCAAAATAGGTTGGATGCACCATAGTCCAAGTTATACCATGGAGACTAAAAAAGGGTAAGGCTAGGGTTTTTATTCCTTGGGTTTTCTTCTTAATTTGGTCTTGTCCTTCGGAATTCAACTAATCTTGTTGAATATTTGTAAGGAGGTCACCTTCAAACTAAAATAATGCTCAACAATTTTCTCACTTGCAGCGTCCCTCAAGTCTTCTCTTTAAAAAAACTTTAGAAAATTACCATAGAGCTCATATGTTATATGCCACAAAAATTTGAGTCTTGGAAGTACTTCACATGCCTGAATGAGTTCATATATCATAGTTCCATAGAGGGTATTTGATGTTTTTGCAATACATTGAGATTCAAATGTTAGACTTCTTAACTTAAAATATGCTAGGATCCCTGTCACATTCTAGATCAACTAGCACAGTCTAAGGATATTATATAATTACAAGTCTAGGAATACTCATCAATGGTCATTAACTAGATTAATAATTACCATGCTATACTTTGTATAAATCTACGGGCTTTAGAAAAATAGATCAGATCAAACATTTGCAAAAATCGTCTTTATACATGTTTATAGGGAAACGAATAGCATGCCATATTCTCTTCCTAAATAAGGTTTACTACTACATCCTGGCTTACTTCACTAAAAGAGTTTAATAATGGGAACTACATTGAGCATACCATGGATTTAGAAAGACTGATATGTTTTTAGTTTCTTACTTAGGACATAGAACACAATTTTTTCACTGTTTCATTTTGAATTTTTTAAGACAACGTTTGGAAGCTTGTCTAATTTCATAACATAGGGACATTGTCGCATTATGAAGTCCATTTCCTTTCTTTGGACAGGAACAGACTGGGGTAAGAGGACTATGTAAAGGACAGCTATTTCATAATTGACTACTTTCCACGTGTTGAAGAAATTTTTTGATATGTTTTTTATAGCCTACACATGGTTTTGTGTATTGTGTTATAAGCACCTTAAAATGTGTTTTTCATTTGATTATTGAATAAAACTACGTTTTTTTCTTCTTTGGACACTAGATGCCAAGGAGATTATCTTAAATGATTGGAAACAAGGAAAACCATTCCTCTATCATAATTTTTAGTGTTGGACCCTTCTGTCTAGGGTGTCCATAGAGTGTTTTTTTCACATCATATATTTTTTAGAGTTTGTCCTCTTCTTCATACTAGACAAAGTGTATACTAGAGCAAGTACATCTATAATTTGGTTCTTGAGTTGGATCTTGAAAAAAGAGTGTATATTTTTTGGATCCTTTTGATGTTGCATAATTTGGACATAATTATGATCTCCTTATTATTTTTACAACGAATTGTTCCCTAATGAATCACCTTCTTCAATCAACCGTGCAGAACTTGGATAAAGTCACAACATTAAAGAAATCTAAAACTAAGATACACAGCAGGATGGGTTTGAGAGAAAGTAAATGCAACTTAAGTTTTAGTATCATCATTATTTAATAACATCACAATAAAATCCAGATTGATAGCTTTATTTTCACTAATACAGTAGGGAATCTACCAAATTCATACTACCATCTAGGTTACTAGTGTAATCTCATTTTTCAAGCACGTTACATACTGTAAAATTATTGGCAAATATAACATGTTGCTTTAGTATTAAATTAGTGGTCATGAAAACTAAATTATTAAAACAAATAATGTTATTTTTTCTGGTTAGCTCTTCACGTTCAGATATATGACAATATGCAAAGTTTTGGATCACTGAGGTTTATTTTGGATAGTTATAGTGGCAGTTATAGTGCCACTATAAAAGGTATTTCTTTATTGAATATTGTTTCTTTGTATAATTCAAGTGAAAAAAATTAAAGGAAAGAATAATACAATATTCATTAGAAAGAAGACCAGTTGCTAGGAATGGACTCATATTCATATTAGAAAATTTTATGTTATTAATGTTATATTTACCTGATAAGCCAGAGTGTGTTGGTTGTAGAGTCCCATTTCTTTCATGATCTATTGCATAAACAAACCCATGGACTCCTCCATCTGTGACTTATACATATCCCAGACTTCTTAACATATGAGACCGTCACTCCATGTGCACTTAAAAATATCATCACTTACCATTCACTTTCATTAGCAAGCTTATCTCAAGTATAAAAAATGAAAAACTCAAATACCTTTGATTTTCAAACATTTTTCTTCTATGCAAATAATTTTAAATTGAGGTAAAATGTGAGATGTTTGTGGTGCACCATTATCCCGATTTTGGCTTTCAATCTCTTGTATAGATATCTATTTTTTTATTAGCTGACTAAATAGAATTACCATGTCGCTTTCCTACTAGTTTTCTCTTATGATTGTTTCTTTTAAAATCACAACATGATTTTATGGAAACAATATTGTAAAACAATGTTGAAGTCTTACTAAGCTTCATGTGCTTGAAAAGACATGTAAAAATCCCAACTTGGAGATAGAAAAATTAATATATAACAATAAATAGTGGAGAAGACACACACCGTGTGATAATTTAAAATGTTGTGTACAGTTAGAAAGAATATATGTCCATATACAAAAGTATTGAAGACTGCATTCCATAAAAAATACCTACCTTTTTGGGGCTTACAAAGCTCTGCAGCTCTTTTTCTATCAAATTTTCCATAGCTTTAATAGATCCTTTTCATTGATACCATGATGATATGATGCCATGTGGCATCTTGACAAGATACTCATCCTGACTAAAACAACAATGAAAGAACCATAGTTTCATTCAAAGCATTTTCTGGTACCTCTACGGCTTTAAATTTTTCCTCAACCTTATCAGAATAACAATCTATTTAACTTGAATGTAAATACTCCAATTTACCAAAATATGTTTTTCAGAAGACGAATATTTGAATTGCTTGTGGAGATTGAAAAATGAGGATATATTCACAACACAACAAGATTGGTGATTGTATCCCTCTTTTCCCTCTTTATATGTACCAAATTGCTCAGAAATTAGAAAGACAAAGTAATATTTACAAAAATAGATTGGAAAGTTGTTAATATCTTCCCTACAGAGAATGGTTTCAAAGTAAGTTAAATCTTTTCTTTACACCCCATTATTTCTTTCTCTATAATTTTTGTTTTGATAGAAGTATAAACTTATAAAGTATATCAAGTGAATTATGCAACTACTTTGTGTAACAATATACAAATTCTAGTGAGTTCATTAGATATTTAGTTTTGGTCTTTTTCCTTTTTTATAGAAACAAAGATATTAATTAAGATGTACAAAACTACAATGCCCTGGCTATACCATGAGGCTACCTGGAAAGCTTGTTGCTTTAGTTGTCTAGACCTTTTAACCTTGAAGACTAAATATGTAAAAAATTGCACTTAAAATGTCTTATATTTACCTATTGTTTAAGCCCAATTTCTTTTTCACCTCCCTCCTACTTTCCCCTCAAGGGAAACTACTTCCAGACCAACCTCTTAGGGCTACATTGATGTTACTCGGATGAGCTTTCTTAATCATCTCTTTTGGTTAATTATTTATCTTCTAATTTTTCCATCCTTACATTATCCATGATATCTTCAGATGACCCTACCATGCCATTTCAACTCCCATGTCTTCACATGTCAGATGATATGTGTTTGCATAGATGGTACTACATTATTATTTCAGTTGATGTGATATGATTTCATATGATGGTTTCTTATCAAGAAGTGGTTTGATAGTTTTTAACCTTGTCATGAAAATGACAAATATTATAACACTTCTTAATTGTAATAGTGTATTATTTTCCCTCGTGTATGGTGGGGAAAACCATGTCATACATTACATAAATCTGTCATCACTTAATACTAATTATACCATTGATGATTAAGTTGAATAACATATACACATCTTAATCATATCTAAACATTGTACATCTACTCCCTTTCACTACCATAGTTTCCATTTAAGTATATGATCCCCACTTGTGTCAAACTTATAAAAGGTCATGTGTCAAGGTTGCAATGAAGAAATTTAAGAAAATTGCAAGCCAAAGTCAAAAATAAAGCTAAAAAAACTAGAGGTGAACAACATGTAACGTTAAAATTTGAGAAAAATAATGAAGCCACTTCATTAAAAAAGTATAGCCTCGAGGTCCCATGCTAAACATGCATATCTAAAGGAAAAATATTAAGAAAAATCAAAGGAGAAAGCAAGAGGGATAGTAAAATGGTTTTGAAGTGATAAATCTATGTGAAAGCTCTCCCTTCAAAGGATTTCAAGCAAAAAAATGAAGATTCCTACCTCAAAAAGGCTAGCTGAACTAGAAAAAGACCTTATAAATCATTTCAAATGACTCTGACGATTGAAACACAAGGTTTCCCTTCCATATTCCATAAATAATTCATTAAATATACCTATATCTAACTAGATTATCTAGGAAATACTTTTTCTCCTTAGCAATAGACACATGTAATAAGGGTGAAAGTGTCCCACCATGGTAAACTTAGGCAATTTATAAAATTAACCTATATTAAGTTGTTGTTAGAGGGTATTACTTGAAGTTGATGTTTTTTCAACTAATGACTTGTTTGGAAGCTTCATGCATCATTCTATGTGGGGCCCATGCATTGGAATCAATGTACCTCCCTCAAGATTGGGTAACAAAATAGCAAAATAGGGAAGAAAATCAAGTAGTTGCTACAAAATTTTGTTCTCAACCAAGTCAAACAACACCTTTAAGTAAAAAGGTCAAAGGGATGGGAGGATAGATTGAATCAATTTATAGGACTGTCCCTTTATTCACCATGTTTGTATCTGTTTATATGTCCCTATTATTTAACATAATTTTAAAATATTTCACTGCTCTAATTATGTTACTATGTGTCAAGTTAATCTGCGTGGAAAAGCACTTGCACCTTCAAAAGTAAACAAATAACGATTTCGCTCTACATTTAATATGAAATTTTGATTATTTGTTTATATAATCAAAATAATAACCTTTATTTTGTTGATATATTTAGTCTAAGCACCATGAAAATGATTTTCTTGATGAGAAAGAGTTGTGGTCATCCCCAAACCTTGAGGTGACAATAAGAAAGTTGGTGGAAAAAATGAACAAACAAATTATGGAGTTGATTCGCAATAGGGATGGAAATCCTATAACCGAGGCTAGGATCAATAAATTGAGAAAATATCTTCAGTAATACATGGTAATAACCATATTTTAAAGCGCATTTTTTTTTATTTTTTATGTCATGATTTTAATTCTGAAAGTTTGTTCTTTTAACTCTAACATTATAAAAAATCTAGATCAGAGAATTGCAGCGCAAAAATGTTGGAATAAGGGATCGCCTAGATGAGCTTCGTTGGGTACATGCTCCTACAGGTCAATACCCCCCAAAGTATGGATATAGTTATCAAATGGTGAGGAGAGCTTGGGGGGTGCAATCTTGGTGGTGCAAACCACTGTGGAAATTGAAGTGCCTAGCGAAGTCAATATTGTTCTTCTGGTGCATCCTTAAGAACAAAGTGCCCACTTGGGACAACCTATAGAAAAGAAACACACATGGACATGGTTGGTGCATATTATGAAAAAATTTAGAAGAATCAGCTATCTATTTATTCTTAATTTTTCCTTTCATCATCAAAATCTTGGAGACACACTGAGTTTACAGGGGATTAGTTTAATCTGATATGTTGCAAGTATTTTGGAAGCCTGGAAAAACTGGTGGAACATGGCATCAGATGAAAACCTGAAAAAAAGTCCCTTCAATCATCCCTTGGGGTATATGGTTGGCAAGGAAAAAAGGCATTTTTCATGATATCTCAACATCACCCTCTCTTATTTTAGTAGAGTGTGCCTCTATTTTTTCTTTAATACCTATGTCTTCTCCAAATCAGACTCCTAGGATCATTAGAGAAGAATAAATTAGACCACATATCCCATAGGAATATTTCAAGGGTGCCTCTGGTGCACAGAATAGATGTGGGGTGGGGCTCGTTATTCACATAAATGAACACAAACTTTTCAAATCTTTAGTTGACCTTGGATCATGTTGTAGTAGCTATAACCACCCTCCAAAATGTTTCCTTGGCTTCGTTTTGGAGCCTCCCTACCAACCTTTCACAACACCTTGTCTTGCTTCATCAAGTACACAAGCTTCAATTTTTTTCTTGCACAAAGACAGCCTATTGATCAAAACTTGATGCATTCCCCTCATAGGCTTATCACCCGGACTTGGTCCACCTACAGGCTAAGCAACTCCCCCAAGAAATTGTGCAATTCTAGATTGAAACTAGCCTTCCCTCTAGAAATTGCACAATTCTATCTGGCAGCCTGCTGGGCGCTAGAATTGCGCAACCCTGCTATTCAGGCTTCACCCAAAAAACTGTGCAATCCTTCCCAACAGGCCTGATTAGCCTAGGAATTGCGCAATCCTGGGCAGCGGTTAGCTGCTCTACCCAGAAATTGTGCAAATCTCCTGGGCAGCTAGCCCAGCTCTCATTCAAAAATGTGCATTTTCTCCCAGCAGTTGAGCAGCCTCATGCATGAGCAGTTGGGTTGACAAGTTCCACCTGGGACCAAGGAAACTTTACTTGCATGCATGACTTTCTTTTTCTGGGAATAGCAAAAGGCAACATGCAAAAGCATCCCATGATTTAGCGAGCTATTTTTAGCAGCTGGAGGTTACAAGCAAAGTTCGTTTTAGAAACTTTCCTCCAAGTGTCGCTTTTTCCTAGATTTGTGGCATGCGCATCATGAGCTCAAACTTATTTATTTGATGCATTAGATCTCATTATTTCACATCGATCTTGGAGCTCTAACATCCCATAGTACATCCAAGACTCTTCGACACATATGGCTCAACTATTCACGAGTAAGTGGTCTCAACTTGTCCTTTTCAACATTTCTGTCGCTTTTTGTGTTTTCGCTTGTATGAGTGTTGTTTTCTTGATTTCTTTGAACACTTGCTGTCATTTACATGCATACTAGCTTTCACTAGCACTGTTTCAGTTTTCATTGCTATCTCACTGTTGTCGCATGCATGGAACGGTTTTGCACAAACGATCGCCGATTCGGCGAATCGCTTCACCCACATGCATGTTGATCTATTCACGAAATATTTCATTCGATGTTTTCCTGCATGATCAATAACTTTTGCTTTCATTTAGTGTCACCATGCATTCACTTTCAGATTTGCTTTTAGTTGCCAGTCGGCAGGTTTGGGCAACCATGGCCCGGACTCTGCCTTACCAAGATAGCATTGCGCAATCTGGGGAAGGAAGGCTTTGTCTTTCTCTCCAAAAATGCACATTTCTGCCCAATCACTATTCCCCAGGACTGTTTTGTGCATTTTTTAGGGACAATGATTGTTGGCCCAAGAAATTGCGCAATGCAGTGTCTGAGCCTATAGTCATTGCCAGCTGGAATTGCGCAATGTGCAATCCCAACAGTTAACAATCAGCCAGGATTGTGCATTTCACAAATCCAGTAGCCAGTCTTGACTCCTAGACAACCTAGACTACCTTTTGCACAATTCTGGCAGCAAGCCACCCAGCCTCCCAGAAGAAATTACAAAATCTTTGACTGTCTTTCCCCAGGTATGTGTTATGTCATTCCAAGGATTTTCTTTGGTTTTCGCTGACAGATTTCTTAACATGCATGTCACTTTGTCTCCATATATTTCAGGTGTTTGTCTACCTCTTAGCAATACATGACCAATAGCCTCCAAGAGAACAGGATCAAAGGGCACTGGCAGAAGTTCAACTAGAGCAGCAGTAGTTGAGTAGGTGTCTGCATGTCTACCAATCTATGAAGATACCAAGTTGTTTCTAGACAAGGACATCAAGTTGAAATGAAAATAGGTCGATGAAGCATTTGCAGGCACTTTTAGGGAAGACCTCAAAAACCATTAGGTGTATTTAAACATTCAAAGTCTGACTTATACCAGATTGCTTGCAGATACCCCGTGTTCCCATATGCGAACATGATACACTAGATCATCTCGCACACTGATCTCGAGACGATGACTCTGAGCAATGTCAGTGAGACAAATCTTGCCACATTCTAGGCATAGTATTATGATGAGATGTATCATATGTCAAAGCCCATGACTATCATGGAGACTCCTTTCATATTACCCAACAACAGTGCCAGCTCTAGAGACATTTTGAAGAACTGGGTAAAGGAGCCGGCTAGATTCAGGATGACACCCAACCAAATCTATAAGATGAAAATACTACGGAATGCATATATATACTTGTGCATATTTGCATGTAGACTATGTGGCCAAGAAAGCACAGAAACCTTCCCATAGAGTTGGGTGATCGCGCTGGACCAACTGGCTAGAGAAGGTAAAACATGTAACTGGTCCAACATGTTGGCTCATCAGCTAAAGGAATAGGTAACAAAGGCTCGACAATCACCCGAGGTATGAAAGCAGAGATCTACATGTTTGCCTACATCTTAGATGATATTTGTGCCTGACAGGAGTTCCCGGGCTTGGAGTGGGCATGGTCACCGGCGAAAACTGTTGTGAACACATATTGTAAGTTGTTTTCCGAATCCCACTTCAAAGGAGTAATCACATGGTTGTCTGATCATTTTTTCACCCCAGTTTACAAGATGATAGTAGAACAGGATCCACCCTACATGTTGTAGGAAGCAATGGAGACACTGATAGACATTATTGATTGGTATGCCTCACCGTCCGGCACCTTCATACGAATTTTTAATGTGGAGAAGCCTCTAGATTTTCTACTGAAGTTTTCCTTAGACATACTCGTCATTGAAGAAGTGGCATATCACATCTCGGCAGGATTGACAACTAGACCGCACTAGAAGAAGAAGGCACAATGGCCCGCTCTTCCATTGCGGATTGGGTTATATGAGATCCAGAGTTTCAAGCAAGTAGATGTCGAAGCATAACATATGAAGAAATACCCATTTGACCTCCGAAGTTACAATTCTTATGACCCACATTGTATTGTGAAATATCACTGCACAAGAGTACAGTTCAACTGGATCCACAGAGCATTTCATTGGGCTGAGGAGGACCCATGGAGATATTGCTACAGTTTCTCTAGACCCAATGAATAGGTCAGCTTCGCTGTGAAGTGGTTAGTGAAGCAACATAAAGCAGCATCCCAGAGAGCACCAGCACCAGCACTAGCACTAGTAGAGGCAAGCATATCAGTGCGTGACAAGGGCAAGAGGAAGATTTTTGATCACATGGAGGAAAAGAAAAGCTATAATTTCCAAGCATATCCACTTGTGGAGAAAGTATCTTTGGCTATAGAGGCAAAGAGGCAACAACTCGAAAAAATAATCACGCAAAGGTAGAAGGAGAAGAGAAGAATGGAGAAAATAGAGAAGAAGTTGCATGAGCTAAAGGAGCAACTCTTGAAGGAACAAGATTTGTGTAAATAGGAGAAGGAAGCACAACAACAACAGGTACAACAGGGGTCATAACATGTGCAAATAGATGAAGCATCACCCGTACAAGTAGTTTATTCATCATAATAGCTAGTAGCAGGCAGACAGGGTAAACCATTGCAAGAGCAGGACTTCGCTCGTGAGGTAGAGTAAGCACTTCAACAGTTAGATATGGATATGGAGCAATTGGAATTGGAACAGGACATTGACCTTATGCCTCACCACCAAGAGGTCAACTTACCTGCTTCACCACATTCAGATGATAAGAAAGCCTCAAACGACTGAGGAGGCACTGAGATCCTCGAAGATTAGCCGAAAGGAGAGATACGCATCTCATTCGACAAGTCTCAACATAGAGTTGTGCAGTCTCATAGATTGTAGACTTCGGATAATCATACTTATCCTGTGAAAGTTAAGGAATGAGTGATCATGTCTAACATGCACAAACATCTGGCAGCCTTAGCCAATGCAACTAGAGTGTATGTCAAAGCCACTAGCTCAAGTGTTCACTTTCTGATAGCTAAAAATGAGTGAATGGCTAAGGAACTTCAAACAACCAAGCAAGGAGAAGAGTTGGTGACAGCGTCCACCCGAGATGAACTGAAGAAGGAAATACTAGATGAAGTGTTGTCCCTTGACATAGTTATGTGAGCGTTGTATTCCAAGTTTGGCACCATGCATAAGGCAGTTGTCCACTTCAATGGATGGCAGCAACGATGTGCTAGGAGACACATATCTTGACAAACTTGCATGTTTTTGTTGATTAAATGTAAACATGGATGATGAGATACAAGGGAGATTTAGTTCACTTGCCTAAGATGATGAAGGCTAGTGCAGTCGAGCTAAAGGCATGTATCCGAAGTCAGATCCAGAACTATGAAGATCCCCTGCAATTGATCACTAGTATACAAGCTTCCCATGCATGTGTATTCAAGAGTATGGATGTTGTGGTGCATGCACATGCAATCCCATCTATTAGGACTCTCACCCAGGTGAAGACAAAGGCACAGGTCCAACTAGAGCTTGACTCATACTTTCATGAGTTAATGTGCATTGCCACTAGCCCAGACTTGCCCATCAATGTAGACATCATGCACAAGTATGTTGTTGGTCTAGTCACATTGAAGACAATGATGTGCATGCTTACAAACAAGTTTGACAGAGGAGCCCAAGTAGTGTACCCAGATGTTATGGAGGATTTGGACTTCCATGGTTGTC
>APFE031286699.1:0-16146 GCA_000404065.3 Pinus taeda
TTATGTTGTATTACCAACATGAAAATCAACAACATTTAAAAAAAACTATCCACACTTAATTCATTAGAAAATTTAAAGTGCAAAAAATAATCCCTCTAAACAAAAAGGGTTGATGCTCATGAGCACTATTCAAAATCAAGATGAAAATCACTAACAAAAAAAGAAAAATGTCCACATTTGATACATAAAAAACATTATAGTGTAGAAAATAAGCGCTCTAAAAAAATGTGTTGACGCTGCATCATCACTTTTCAAAATCAGCATTTTAATCACTAACATTTAAAAAAATTGTTCATATTTGATACATAAAAAAATTTAAATACCAAAAATATGCAACAAAAAAAGGGTTTATTTTGAATTGCCATTTCTCAAAATCAAGTGATTTTTTGCAACCTCAAAAGAAAGGTACTAGGTAATTTTCTCGTCTGGTCGGTAACTAAGTTCTTCTCCTAACCTAACGCATCTAAGAATGTTGACACCTTAGAAGGTGGAGGAAAGAATAAAAAAGGGAATATGTTTCACCTATGATAGTAAATACAATAACGGGCATAAATTCCATGAGAAGAAATTATTGTACATAATTTATGAAGAGGAAGAAGATTAAGAATTAGAATTGTCACAAAATATAATTTTAAAAGAGACTACTCCAACATATCTTGTCATGCATTACCTCGCATAAGTACTCACACATCCTCAAGATAGAAGGATATATCAAAATGAAAAATGTAACAATGTTGATTGATCGAGGAAGTACCCATAATGTCAACAATTACAGATTGGGAAAACTTCTCAATTACATTGTATATCCATCAGTACCAAATTTTTTGGCAATGATTACAGATGTAGGTACCATAAATTTCTCAGGAAATTTCCATAATCTTAAGCTTAACATTAAAGATGGGTGTATTTTTTTATATTCCCATTATTACAATCTGAACAGGTGGTGTTGATGTTGTATTAAGATTCCAACGGTTACAATAATTGAGAACATTAGATTGTAATTTTCAAGATATTTTCATAAGATTTTCATCAAAAGGAAAGGAAATTGATCATAGAGGTATATAAGGGAAACCATGAAAAGTGATAAAATTGAATAGCCCACCAAAATTACTAAAAAAAGGACACCATGGTGTAATTGCAAAATTGTGTTCATTAGATGTTCAAGCATCTATATCCTCTACTCCATTAGATCTCTAAAAAGTTATCAATAATAATTTAAAGGTATTTGGAGAGATTCCTAGGTTCTTCCACCTTCTTTAGATCATGACCATGATATTAGTTTACATCCTAGAATTTTACAACCTAATATTCAACCTTTAAGTATTCATACGCATATAATAATGATATTGAGTATTTGATTCAAGATTTTTAGAGGATACATCATTAAACCTAGCTAGGTTGCTTTCTATTTACCAATGGTGATTATTCTATAAAGGGGTGGTTCATGGCATATGTGTCTAGATTACATACATATCAACAAAATGAAAATCAAAGGTAGGTTTCCTATTCCTTTCAGTGATGAATTGCAAGGATAAATTTTATTTTCTATGTTGGATCTTCATTCTAGATATCATCAACTTCGAATGAGGGAAAAATAAATTCCTTAAACATCCTTTATATTAAACACACACAGGGAATAAGAAAGAGATAAGATAATCGTGAGCTTCATTTACTATTCACGACGATATAAATTTATATTACATTCTTATGAACCTTGGTTTTCATATACCAAGTGGTCTCTTGGACTCTAATGACCTTTAAAATTTCACACCATAACCCTTATCGAATTAGGTGCCCAAGATTTCCCCGCTTAAACCGAAGGGGTATATACGAGTCTAAGAAGACAACTATAATAAAAAAAATACAACAATGCATGACAACAATAGGTTGAATGTGCTCTCTCAAATGAAGGTATAAGGTAGGAGAATTCAAGGTCTCAATTGGTGGTGGTTTAAGGATGACCACCAACACTTGAATACCTACTGTAGTTCCTCAAACTCTTCCAAATCTCACTAGAAGTTGAATTCTTCTGCTAGAGGAAGTGATCCCTATTGTTGTGAAAATGGAGACCTTTGGGTCTCAACCTGTAATACTTAGTGCAATGCTAGAGGAAGTGTTCCTAATGTTTTGAAAAGGGAGATCATCAACCTTGAAAATGGAGGTGTCAACCTGCAAAAATTGGGAGAACCCCAACCTGAAAAGGGAGTTCTCAACCTATAATGGTTTAAGGAAGGTCACCAACCAAATAGAATTCTCATGGGCTTCTTTGTCTCTGGCTCAACTTTGAATCTGGGTATGGTTATCTCTAGTTGTAGCCTCACGCAACAAGTTCAAGATGTGGCTCAAACTCACTTGATGTATCTTTGAAGCTTATAGATGTGCATCAATTCCACCCTATCAGATACAAGGTGAGAAGATGAAGAGATCTCAACTATAGGACTTTTTAATTCCCAAGAACAAATTCTATGTTATGAGTGAAATATATTCTTGGCTATTGAAGCCCATTGCCAGGAATCAATCCATCCAAGGTGAATCCTCACTCTTGCAGTAAGCTTGTTTGTGAAGCATCTATTTGAATGATGATTGGTTTTATCACAATGCTCATATGGTTGAAGATAAAAAAAAATGATCTTTCACATGGTCAACTTTCTCACAATTTTGGCACTTGACAATTTGTGACTACAAAGGAGGAGCAGAAGCAGTTGAATTTGAGTTACCTCGAAGAAACCTAGCACTTTGAAATTGAATGGGATTGGAATAATTTGGAATGTGAAGAGAAACCTCCTTATAATATCCAAAACCAATTATGTTTCTTTTCTTGATAATCTCTTCCAATTGTATAATAATGGGTTTGGGAAGTGTAGGATAAATGTGTGCATTTGCATGAAAATCTCCTTTTTCACTGATTTATTTTGTTTTTTGCAGTTGATGGGAGTCTATCTCAATATTAAAAAAAGGATTGTTATGAACAAGAACAAGTTTATAATGATGCTTATGTTGTTGTAACTCATATCCTTGTAGTCCTGATTGGATTTGCAAAAACTCTATCTTGTCTTTGTCATTTTGTAGATATAATCTAATATCCCCAAGAATGGTTTGGTTGATTATTGATTAATCCAAACTTTAAAAGGATGAGGAAACTGATTGAAATAATTTTACTCCCAAAAAGGTAAAAGTTTCAAAGGCTACCACTAGCACAAAATGTAAGTGTTGTGCTAAACCCAAATATTAAGAACAAAAATGCATTGTTGATATGCCTATACGCCACAAAATTTATACAAGACACCTCCCAATTTTAGATTCCACGTTGATGTAGAACTCACAAACAAATTCAATGCAAATTGTTCAACGCACATAATAAAAACCAATTGCATAAGTATCTTACCATTATAACACAACCCTAAAAAAATTCAATGCACTCCAACAAATATATAAAACAACCTTCATATGCGGTATATAGAAGAATGCAACATGTCCATATACTTTTTCAAAACTATATACGTTCTCTAGAATTTGCACCAATAAAAATAGAACCCAAACAAATGTAGTGATGATATGTAATTGGATAAAAAAATATTATATATTGTATATGGTTGAATTGAGCATACGAAAGGTTTTCACTGTCATGTGGATATTTTGAGCAAGAATTCCAACAAATGAACAGCCACACGGTGAATATCCTTGTAACTTGACAAGTTGAAATTCACCTCCAGAGATATTAATCCTTTTGTTGTTGTTGTATCCCACTCAACTGATGCAAAATTTGTCTCTCTTTTCACATCATGTAGCAGTCTATATTAAAGTCACTCCTGAACTCGTCTTTGCAACGATCCACTCAATTACAAACCAATTATTTTAATGTAGCAATGACCCACAGAGTGACATTCACCAAATTTGAATGGAGACAAAAGTTATGGAGAGCATAAACCAAGATATATGAATATATGAATTTGACAATACAAATATACACCACTGCTCAAATCAAGCACATATCAGTGCTCAAATCAAGCACAAAGGGTTATACCATATGGCCTTTGTACGTCACAAGTTCAACCAACAAAATAATCGCACCATTCGTAGTCATTTCTCAACGTAGAGGAGCAATATGCGTTGCTTCAAAGCTTAACGCAAGGGTCTAGGACAATGCATAGGACGGAAACTCATGGTGAAGCCCGACAACATTCAAAACTCTTAGAATTCAAAACACACATACCAATGTTCTATTCTAACAGTTATACCACATATTACAGGAGTTCCACCATATGGGAGTTTTGAACAACGTCTAAACTAGAATTAACACAACATTTCAATTTAACATTCACCAAGACATATAAAATAATTAATGCTCGACTAATGTGCAATTCAAAACAGTGCATGAATCACCAGGAATAACGCACAAAATCCAAGATTTAGTGCACCATTCACTCATTATGGTTGGCTGTCACAAGTAGGCTTCACAACTAGCACTTTGATAGGTGAAATTTTGAAAGAGTTCTGAAAAGGGCAGTGAATGAAATGCCAGGAATTCAGGTAACATAGGAAATACAAATATGACATTGTGGAGAATAGAGAATAGAGTATATATTACTGAGGGAAGGAGTGTTTCTATGTTAGAGGTGCACTAATGAAATAGGCACATACAACAGAACTAATAGGAAATGAAAGGCCACATCATAAGTGGTTAAAATTATAGTAGTGCCAGAATTTACCCGCTTTGATACCATGTTAAACACAAACATGGAATAGGCAAGAGATAAGATAGTTGTGTGTTGAATTTATTATTCACAATGTTATAAATTTGTAATACATTCTTATGACCCTTGGTTTTCATATACCAAGTGGTCTCTTGGACTCCAATGACGTTTCAAATTCCACACCATAACCCTTATTGGATTAGATGTCCAACATTTTAGAGCACTTGAATGTCATTATGAATTTTTGGTTGTCCAATTTGTACTCACTAACTAACCCTAAATAGTTCAAATGTTAATAAATTATATTTGCAAACCCTTCCATTCTAGTAGTTTTTGATGATATACCAATCTACAATGAATCTTGAGAACATCATATACAACATGTTGAAAAAGTATTATCACTATTGGGAGAGAAAAAAATAGATGAATATCCTTCAAAGTGTTCCTTTTTGGTTCAAGAAATGGAATATTTGGGTCATATTATGAAGGCGTCAAAGTGGATCATAACAAATTTGAACCTACTAAGGAATGTCAAATCCTTAAGTCCTTGAAGAAACCCATAGGATTCTTAGGATTGATAGGATATTACAAGAAGTTTTTCAATAATTATGGTAGAATAGAAGCACATCTAAAAAAATTATTGAGGAAATACACATTTTCTTGGACTATAGAAACAACCAAAGACTTTGAAAAACTTAAAGAAGTTATGTATACAATTCACATCTTGGCCACACCCGATTTCACAAAAAACATTCATTGTGGAGTGCAATGCCTCATATCATGGCATTAGTGGAATTTTTATGTAATAAGGGATGCCACTTATTTTTTAAATTGTGACTTAAATGAAATGAAATGCTTATATGAATCTATGAAAATGGAATGTTATCAATAGGAAGGCACCTGAAAGTAGAAATTGATCATGATAGTTTGATGTAATTCTTGGAAAAAGGAATATATTTACAAGAGAAAGGAAAGTAGGTTAGAAATATTGTAGGTTAGGAATTTGAAATGGTCTATAAATAAGGGAAAACAAATATTGTGGTAGATATACTCTTAATAAAAGAAGAAAGCACATACTGTTTACTATGTGTTATTTCCATTCCACAATTTAACTTAGTGAGAGAGGAAAGGATATAACGGAAGCAATATGTGAAGGTATGCAAGATAATTTGGCAAGTATAATAGGACCTTAATGAAGGAGAGAAATTATGTGAAAAATGGTTTTATTGGTATAAATATCACATATAATTATGTAATAATTCTCTACTCAAACAAGAAGTATTTTTGGAAGTACACGGGTCTTTTATAGGAAGACATTCATAGGTCTTTAAGACATAGAAACGGATAAAGTAATATTCTTTTGGGGATGGTCTTAAAGCATATGTGAATTTTTTGGTCACTAAATTTTTTGTATGCCAACATAATAAGGGAGAGGAAATGAATACCCTAGGGATCCTACAACCATTGGCCATACAAAGCCACTGTCAAGAAAATGTTTCAATGGATTTTATTATAGGGTTACCAAAATATAAAGCAAATAATGTCATTATGGTAGTGCTAGAATGAATGAAAAAGTAAACCCATTTTTCTATCTTTATCATCCTTTTAAAGCAAGTGTAGTGGTAGAAGCATTGATGGAAATAATCCAAAATCTACAGAGAATCCTAAATATTAATGTAAGTTACATAGATCCAATTTTGACTCAGAACTTTTAGATTGAATTATTTTATGGTTTGGGTACTCAATTGGTTCACAAATCATCTTACCATCTTTAATTTTATGAGAAAACCTATTTTGTGAATAATTATTTATAAGGATATCTATGCTTCTTTGCATCTAATAAACAAATACAATGGATCAAATGGTTCCCTTGGGAGAATAGTGGGACACCATATAATTCCATACTTCATAACAAATGTTCCTATATATTCAAATTTGTATATCATCCTCCATCCGTCATATCAATATTGAAAGGGACTACAATGACTCAAGTGGTGGAGGACCACACAGTGCACCAATAAGAGATTCTTAAACTATTTGAGGAAAACTTGGTTCTAGCACAAATAGGATGAAACAATAGGGATATCGAAATTATAGTGAAGGGGAATTTGAAGTGGAAGATTGGGTATTTGTGAGACTACAAGAATATGAATATATGTCACTCAAGTAACAAAATAAGGATTATAAATTAGCACAAAAGTGTTATGGCCCCTATAATGTGTTGCATGGGATTTGAAGTATGGATTACAAATTGGAGTTGCCTCCATCTTCACACACAAATCTATTCTTGCATGTTTGTTTATTAAATAAGGTATTTAGTGACAAGATCCTAGTCCAAAATATTTTAGTAGAGATTAATGAAGAAGGGAAAATCACATTGGAATTGGAAACAAGTATTAATTAGTTGATAAATTGATCAATTACTGAGTACCTTGTCGATAGTACCTTGTCGAATAAGAACCTTCTAATGGAAGAGGTAATATGGGAAGTTGAACTAATCATAAAAAAGCTAACATTTAGTAGAGTGTTGAGGTAAACACGTGTTTGAAGGGGATGGACATGTAAAGGCATAGATACCCCCATGTTATCCCTAAAACCTCTTATTAAACACTATATATTGAGTTATATTGTTTTTTCATCCAAAACCTTTCATTATACCATTTAATTATAATTTCGCCCTTTGTCTCCTATATATATATACACTAAGGATACATAGTCTTACGATCAACCTATATTGTCTTATTAATTTTATTCATCAGAAAAGGATGTTTCCCCTTACAAACAAACTATAACTATTGCCTTATTCTCACAGTTAAGGTGCATGGTTCATAAAGTATAGTAAACATAATAAGGTAATATTGTCAACAGATGCTACAAGTAGAAAGGGAATTTTAAAGTTAATAAACAATGGTGTGTTTAGACCTATGCCTATTGTGTCATTAATAAAATTTGTGTACTATGTTTCATTGATAGATGATTTCTTGAGGAACACATGGATTTATTTCCTCCAATGGAAATGTAATGTGTTTCGTAAATCTAAAGAGTTTAAGGTCTTCATGGATAATTACATAAAGAAGAAAATTAAGGTGTTGAGGATAAACAATAGCGAAGACTTGGAATTATATAAGAAGTGTGGTATAGAAATTTAAAATACTACTCCATATACACCTAAATAATATGGGTTTGAATAAAATATAAATATGATGTTGATGGAAATATAAAGGATCATGCTAAATGGTGCCAAGTTAAGCTAGGAAATTTTAGGAAGATGTAGTTGATACCGCATTTTAGGTAGTAAAACAATCAACCTCATGAACACTAATTGATTAGAATGTACATAGAAACATTGTTAAGCCCTTGATAAACCCCATGTTAAACTAAAAACGCTTTTTTAATCTGTAGATTTGGAGTTACTACATTTATATGATAATATTTTTATGTAGGGTATAACTTTTCAGTGTACTCTTTGATTATATATGTAACCCTTATCTCATATATATGTACCAAGGAGAAATACCCTTAGGATCATTATCTATTATCTCATACATTTTGTTCATTAAAAAAGGAGGTATCTTTCCTTTTTTGGACTACAATTATTGGCTTCTTATCACCTTTTAGGCACATATTCCATAACATTTGACATCAAAGAATACAAGCCTAAGATTTTGTTGCTTTGAATGAGTCATCACGGAATTTTCACTATAAGTTTTTTATGAAATAGTTATGACAATGAAGCTTTTAAGGGATTGAGTAAAGGTCTTGGAGTGAATATTATCAACATTTTGGATTTTATCTCACTATAAATTTGGATATATACTTTATGGAAGTTAGGGTTTGTGATGAGTCATGAAATCAATTTCAAACAAGTGCTTTTGAAAGATTAGTTGTAGCCTTCTCCTAGAGCATATTCAGATACTAAAATTTCGAGAATATGAGGATAGGTACTAAGGTACTTGATGTAAAAATGTTAAAATCATATTTAATAAATTGTACACATGGGGCACTATACAAGTTTTCTCTTTGAAAGAGGCCAAAAATCAACAAGTTTCTGGAAAGTTACCTAAAATTCACTCTATACATCATATTTGGGATTGACTCATGGAATTGCAGAGAAGATATATAAGAGTATTACATGAAAAAAATAGATTTATATGTGATTAATATTTACATATATAATATGACAAAGGTTAGCCATCTGGAGAGTCTACAATCTATGGTTTCGAAAGGTACATAACTTACAATTGGCATAAATTTTGACTATAATATTTATTTTTAGTGATTACAAATTTATGATAAAGAGAAAAAGTGGAGAATCATTAGTTACTCATATGGCCCTTGATGTTTCTTTAAAGGTTAATTCACCACTTTAATCTATAGAAACCTCATGCATGACTCATGAAGAAAAAGAATATTTGTAGTAATGGGTATCCAAATTGGAAGGTCAAGTGCCACATATGGAATAAAGGATGAAGGAAAACAAGGAAGAAATGTAAAATTTCAAGGAAGAGATATATAAAAACCATGACTAAAAGTAAGGAAAAATAAATAATTAAAAACCATTCTTTTAAAGGATCTCTCTAGAAGGGTTATTGAGATCCAAAGGAAATCATGACCATGAGGAGAAGTATGGTGTTGAGGCTCAATCACACGTGGGGAGAATTTTATCACAGTTGGAGAAAATAAATATTGAATCACATAACAATAATCATGACTTTCCAATCCAAGTTCTAGATCATCATGGCTTGAAGTCAACACTAACTTCATTTTGAAGATCTATATAAGGATGCTTAATGGTAACTACCCTAAAACATTGTTATTCTAGATGAAGCAATACTTTGATATACAATAAATTGAATCGTTATAAAGATTAAACATGGTATCCATATATTTATAAAATGTCATTTTTATGGTATACTTATGTGAAAGGAAAAAGGATTATATTTCATATATGTTTTTTTTATTGGAGGAAATGATATGACATTATCGAGATATTAATAAAAATACATTCTTTAGTAAATTGGTAAATATTCATTAAAAAGGTCAAATTACATAACATAATCAACAATTCAAAAAGTTGAATCTCACACTAGAGAACATTTAATATGATAATTTTTTATACCTCTTGAACGAACCTTAAATGAAAGCATCCAACATGAGGAGCAACTCCTTAAACCTAGATCCATATAGAATTCTTTGAGTCTACAAAATAAATTTTAAAACAAAGTATGGATACTAGAAAATTGGTCACTAAAAACTATTGAGAACATCATTCTCCCTCTCTTAAACTGAAAACATTGACACTTCAATAATTGGATGAAAGAAGAGGAAAGAGACTATGTTTCAATTGTGACAAGAAGTATAGTAAGGGGCATAAATATAGTAAGAATATATATCTATATAGATAGTGAGTATGAAGGAGATCAAGAATTGAAACTATTATAACATCAAGAACTAGAAGAGGCTATTTTAATAATATCTTTCCATGCATTGGCCATTATCAGTACTCCAAAATCCATATAGATATAAGGACATATCAACAATAAAAGGCAACAATGTTGATTGGTTGTTCCCATAACTTAACCAATTAAAAATTGGAGAAACTTCTTGATAGATTTTTATTTGCACCACTATAATTTGAAGAAATCATTGAACACGGAGATACCATAATTTTTTGAAGGAAATTCCATAACATTAAGTTGACTATGTTGGAGTATTTAATATTTAATCCCATGATTGTAATCCAAGTGGGTGTTGCCAATGTTGCATTATGGGTCCAATGGTTATAATCACTGGGGACAATGGCCCTTAATTTTGAATAGATTTAGATGTTATTTTCCTTATACAGAAAGGAAATTAGGGATAGAATGATCCAAGGGAAGCCCTCAAAAGTGATAAGCTTTAGTAGCATGAAAAATTACTCAAAAGGGAACATCACGATATAATTGCAAAATTGCGTTCATTTGATATTCAAACATCTATAAACTCTTCTCCAATGCATCTCCAAAAGCTTATAAAAAATTATTCCAATGTATTTGATAAGATGCATGAGGGTCTACCACCTGCTTAAGACCATGAAAATGTTATTCATTTGCATCATAAAAGTATACTACCTAATTTTAGGCCTTATGGGTATCCATATGCATTGAAGAGTGAGATTGAATGTCTAATGTAGGAATTCTAAGGGTTTTTGTCATTCACCCTAGCCAAAGAGATCTATATTCAGTAATGAAAATGGTTAAAAAAATTGATGGTTCATGGCATATGTGTCTAAGCTATAGATAAATCAAAAAACTAACCATCAAAGATAATTTTCCTATTCCTTTCATTGATGAATTATTAGATGAATTACATATATAAATTTTCGTTACTATGTGGATATCCATTAAGGGTGTCATCGAATTAGGATGAAGCAATAAGACATTCCCAAAATAGCTTTTAGAAAAAATGAAGGTCATTATGAGTTTTTGGTTATGTCATCTAGACTTACTAATACACCTTTAACATTTCAAAGCTTAATGAACTCTATTTGAAACCCACATTAAGAAAATTTTTATTAGTATTTTTTGATGACATAATAATTTATAGAAAATTTTAGGCATAACATGTACAACGTGTTTATATGGTCTTAAAAATATTCGAATAGAAATGAATATATGAAAAGCATTCCAGTTGTTCCTTTTGGGGTTCAATAAGTGGAGTATTTGGGTCATACTATATCTCATGAATCTGTAAAAGTGTATCCTGATGCAAGGCTGACCTGCAAAACCAAGATCTTTTAAAATCTCTCTCGTGGAAACTTGATTAGTTCACAATGATCATAAGACTATTAAATCTCATATGAAATCTTTCAAACCATCACCGTAGAATTCAAACCATCCAACAGCTGAATCGCTATGTGATGTGGGCAAACAAAGCATTCAACAAATTCCAATCCATATTAAAGCCAGCATATTATCCCTAATAAATGTTAAAAGCTCTAAAAGTTCTAGACAATACATATGCACACAAATCACTGAAATAATTAATTAAGGAATAAATTATTTACAAGAGAAATCATGGCCTATTCATGGCCTCTTATTCTTCATACTCACTCATTCTCTCTCACTCTCTGATTTTCAATTCCTTTGAGGCTACATAATTTATAAAACTTAGCATGATCTAGAATCCTCTAAGACTCTACATGCAATGCATACATATGGCAAAAAACAGCTCAGCTTTATTCCATCTTTTTCCTTGTTCTAAAATAGAAAATCTTTCCTTATCACTTAATGATCCACATTCATTGCTTTATGCCTAACAGCTCTCCCTATTTCCTATTTTCTTATTTATTTACTTTGGAAACATCTAATTAATCACACTGACTTGTAATTTAGGAAAATAATTCTAGAATGCTTGACCCCCTATGACTATTATTTACAATAATTTCTCTTGGGTTGAATTCTCCCGCATCAGACTCCCAAGGTAGAAAAATTTCATGATCTCCTGATCATGTGTTCAAATCTGTGTATGCCTGGATCCCATATCTTGTGATGTAACTTTCCACTTGCCACTGCTTCTGTCTGTTGTTCTTCTCCAGGTCTCCATACTTTATGCTGCATTGCTCCACTAGATGCACTCTCATAATCTTCTGTTGTCTTCCTTTTGTTTCTTCTCCTTTGTTTCACTGTTTCTAGTCTCTTCCAGGACTCCTTCATCATCATCCGTCTCATCATTTCAATTTCTTTGTCTAGCAGATTTTCTCCAGCTTTTTCAATAAGACCTGTACTCACAAAAAAATTGTTAGAATGAAAATCATAAGGCATCAGTGCCTCTTCTGCTACTATCAATGTTGTCTCAGCTGTCACTATGGATGTCACTGCCGCTATCGCCATAGATGTTGCTACCTCCCAAACTTCCTATTCCTCTTCAACATGCTTTGACTCATCACCTGCAATTTCATCTGCAACTTCATCTGCAACTTTTTCCTCTGGTTCAGATGTCTCTAGCAAATATTTCAGCACATAAGTCCTCTGTCTTTCCAACTCTCTTATCTGGAGATCTAGTTTTCTATACAATTCAACAACTTCATTAGGAGTAGAACTTGGAAACTTCACACAACTTTCTATACCTTCAACAACTTTTGACCAATCATCAGCTAGTCCAACATTCTGATTAGACTCCTTTGTCTTCATTTTCTCATCATCGATCTGAACAGCCTTCATATTCAACTCTTCTTGGAAAAATTCTAAAGCTTGTTCATCTCCTTGTTTTGTACCTTCAAACATGCACAACTCATTAGCTTTTAAATCACAAGACTTTTTAGTCTTGATTGCTTCCTTCAGCACCCCTATTAACTGCATGCTTATCTGTAATAATTTTTTCTGCTGTAGCCTCTGCCACTTCACTCTCTTCCTCAGTAGTAAACCATGTCTCTGGTCTTTCACATTTTCCTGCAACAACTCCATCAATAGCTCAAGATGAACTGCCATCTCAGCTTTCTCTTTCTCATACTCTTCTTGAGTCAACTGATGTCTTATGTCATTCGCCTTGGCATATTTCTCCTTCTTTCTTCTGTAGCCTCTTTTTGAACCTCTTCTCTCTCCTTTATGACTGTCAGTAGTCATCTCCTTCGCCATAGGTTCCTCACCTATGAGTTGCATGAAGCCTCTACCATAGCAAACTCTCTTGTTGTCACTTACCTCACTAATCCTTCCCTCCGGATCTGGTCTTTTGGTAATCATTGGTCCTCTACTGGAACCTTTCAAGCATCCTCTATTACTCCTGTAGGCTTCTCTCATCTGCAACTTTATTCAACCTCCGTTGAATCTTTAGGTTCCGCCACATTCACTTAGAATCCCTTGCTGGACTCCTTTATCACTGCACTCTTTGTGCTGCAATATTCATCAGTTCCAAAATCTAACATTCATTCATCACATGCAATTAACTTAACTTAAAAACTTGAAATTCAAACAGAATTACTCTAGCTCTGATACCACCTGATGCAAGGCTGGCCTACAAAACCAGGATCTTTTAAAATCTCTCTCGTGGAAACTTGATTAGCTCACAATGATCATAAGACTATTAAATCTCATATGAAAGCTTTCGAACCATCACTGTAGAATTCAAACCATCCAACAGCTGAATCACTATGTGATGTGGGCAAATAGAGCATTCAACGAATTCCAATCCATATTAAAGCCATCATATTATCCCTGATAAATGTTAAAAGCTCTAAAAGTTCTAGACAATACATATGCACACAAATCACTGAAATAATTAATTAAGGAATAAATTATTTACAAGAGAAATCATGGCCTATTCATGGCCTCTTATTCTTCATACTCACTCATTCTCTCTCACTCTTTGATTTTCAATGCCTTTGAGGCTACATAATTTATAAAACTTAGCATGATCTAGAATCCTCTAAGACTCTACATGCAATGCATACATATGGAAAAAAGCATCTCCTCAGCTTTATTCCATCTTTTTCCTTGTTCTAAAATAGAAAAGCTTTCCTTATCACTTAATGATCCACATTCATTGCTTTATGCCTAACAGCTCTCCCTATTTCCTATTTTCTTATTTATTTACTTTGGAAACATCTAATTAATCACACTGACTTGTAATTTAGGAAAATAATTCTAGAATGCTTGACCCCCTATGACTATTATTTACAATAATTTCTCTTGGGCTGAATGCTCCCGCATCATATCCTAAAAAAATTAAACCTATGAGGGAATGGCCAATCCCAAAAAAAATAAATAAACTTATAACATTATTAGGATTGACAAGATATTACCGCAAATTTTTTACGAAATATGGTAAAATAGTAGCACATTTAACAAAATTATTAAATAAGGAAGCTATGTGTACCATTCCTATATTGGCCACACCTGACTTCATAAAAAAAATTATGGTGGAGTTTCATGCCTTGGGTCAAGGCATTGAAGTAGTTGCAATGTAATAATTAAAACCACTTTACTTTAAATGTAGTGAAGTTAAGGGAAAGAATTTGCTCAAAATAATTCTATGAGAAATAAATGTTGGCCATACTACATGTGGCTAAAAAATTATTTCCTTATCTAATAGGAAGACACTTCGAAGTAAAATTAGCTCATGATAGTTTCAATTCCTCATTAGAGCAAAAAATTTCTTTACAAGAGAAATAAAATGGGTTACAAAGACGTTAGGTTACAATTTTGAAATTATCTAGAAAAATGGAAAACATAATATGGCAGTAGTGCACTTTCAAGTAAAGAATAATAAATCAAAGGTTTATTATGTGCTATTTATAATTCACAATCTAATTGGGTGGAAGAAGAAATGGTAGAATGGAAGCAAGATAAAAAGGTATGTAATATCATTCAACAACTACAAGAGGACCAAAGTGCATTAGACAACAATATGTGGAAGAATGATCTATTGTTGTTTCAAGGTTATCTATATTTATGTAAGAATTCACAACTCAAACAAAATGTCCTTTTGGAGTTGCACACTTCTTCTATATGAGAATGTTCTGGATCCTTGAAAACTTACCACATAATCAAGAAGGTTTTTTTCTAAGAATGTCTTAAATACGATGTTTAACATTTTTTAATGGAATGTGTGGTTTTCTAATATAATAATGGATAGAGAGTGAATTATTGGTGTCTCAAACAACCATTAGAAATAATAGATAAACATTGGGAAGAAGTTCCAATGAGTTTTATTACATAAATTGCCCAAATATGAACAAAATAATGTTAGTACGGTATTGGTAGATTAACTAATAATGTATTCCCATTATTTATATCTCTATCATCCTTTCAAAGAAATTATATTGGTAGAAATACTCATAGAAGATTTCCAAAAACTACATGGAATCTCAATGATCATTTTTTAATTGACAAAGATCTAATTTTCATTGGAAATTTTTAGACTGGATTAATATTTTGTTTGGGTACTCAATAAACTCACAACTCATCCTATCATCCCCAATATAGTGGAAAAATAATATTGTATATTCAAATTTAGAAGAATATATTTTTTTCTCTAGATCTGATATATTTACCTAATGGTTCAAATGTTTCCCCTTGGCTTAATGGTTTTGTAACACATCCTTATGTACTTCATAAAAAATGTAGACAGTTATAGAACAATATGGATATCATCCTCCATCCATTACATCACCCATAAAAGGCACTACAAAGGCTCAAGAAATGGAGGACCATGTAGGGAACCAACAAAAGGTTATGAAAGTGGATTTAAGACCTCTGTGGTTTGTTATTTCTAAATTAGTCACCGGAGAATCCACAGTAAGAACGATTTTCTGCCAACGTTTCGAATCCCAACCGGGATCCATCATCAGGACAACTTGAATGCTTTGATAGAAGAAGAGCAGACTATTAGGGTTTAAATAGAGATGAGGAGGGAAAAGAAGGGAAGGTCGGCTCTCAATTTTTGAGAAGTCGGCTCCCTCATGATTAATTAATTT
>APFE031286700.1:0-24247 GCA_000404065.3 Pinus taeda
ACCAACCCCTTACTCACTTTTCAATCTTTGCCAAGAGCTAGAACCATTTGGATTTTGAGTAATTATTTGGTTTAAGTAAGAAATCCAAATATTTTAGCTCACCTTCCACCTGGTGAGAATGAGTAGAAAGGATGTTCTCCAAGCTTGAAACTTAAGCCTTTGATAGACCTTTTTCATACAACGAGGATTTATTGTAATTTATGACCATTTTAGAGGCAATAGTAAAAGTTTCTAGAATGTCCTTTAAGTAGAGTACGTGGTCTAGAAGTCCTTCTGAAAAGATTAGGATGTCATCCACAAATAATAGGTGAGAGATGGAACAACACTGATTGATAAAGATACCCTTGAAAAGGTTCCCTTATTTTGCATCTGGGAGGAGTTTGCTAGGACCTTCAACCACAAGGAGGAAGAGGAGAGGGGATAAGGTACATCCTTGTTTGAGTCCTTTCGGTTTAAAAAGGGCAGGGGGCAGCTCCATTGATCAACAAAGCCAAAGATGAGGTGCTGATACAACCAAGAATCCAAGAGACAAAGGGGGAATACAATCCTCAAATTGCTGGTGATCCTAGCTCAACCTTTGGGGCAACTTTCTCCTCATTTTCTATGACTGGAATAGGATTATGGGACATTTTGGATGTAAAATTTGTTGAATTTTGTAGCTATGGTCGGTCCTCATAATTTATATTTTAGCCCTTGAAATATATAATGAAAATGTAAGACATGTTCTTCATACCATTTTCATTGATTAGCCCTTGAAATAATTAATATAAGACATGTTGATATAAGTCTTTCGGATTAATCACATCGTTAGGATTTGGTCGACGTTTCGAACCAACTAATGTGGTTCATCCTCATTGATTAGACCTTGTCCTGAGGATGAACCACATTAGTTGGTTTGAAACGTCGATCAAATCCTAACAATGTGATTAATTCGAAAGACTTATATTTACATTATGGATCACAAAAGTCTTAGATCTAACATAAGACATGTTCTTCATGTCGGTATCAAAAGAGGATTTTGAATTTTTGGCTCCAAACTTGTCAAGTCGGCCTTAGTGAAGAGACCCATCTGGACATGCATAACACTATATATAAGGCACTCGACCTCCTCCACAAGACACCATTCGATCTCACATAAGACAAGATATATTCTGGGCATCCAAGCAAAGAAGAGGAAGGACGAAGAAGCTTGAAAAATGACAAGATCATCTCAAGCATCTCTCTCTCTTTGACTTCGTACGTGTGCCTTTTGGAGCATATTTTGGTTAGTAGGTTGAACTTCTGGGCAGCAGGGCTGAAATTTTGGGCAACATATTTTGGGTATAAGGGACGAGTTTTTGGGAGGCCAAATTTCGACCTAGGTAGATCAGAGAGGGCCAAGTTTGTTTGTTGGGAAGAAGATTGACTTGAAAAAAAGGCTCTTTGACCAGGTTTTGTTGAGATTTGTAGCTTGGGAGGTACTCCAAACCTTAGGATAGAGGGTTGTAGAGGAATTAGCTTCATAAGGTCACTTGTGGGCTAAGAACCTAAGCTTGGGGCTTTGTACCCAAAGGTGTGGTGCCAAAACCATGAGGAGAATTGATGATTTGGCACATGGAGATGGAAGAGCACCCTTAAAGGAGCAAGGGGCAACTTCAAGCACCATGAGATCCCTTGTGAAAGTGAAGATATTAATTTTTGTATGTTTTGTGTGGATGAATTTGTCTCAAGATCAAATCGGCCTTAGTATAAAGTGCCCCTCTCGATAGGTTGGACGTCACCCGAAGAGAAGGTATAAAAAGAGGTACGAAAGACCTCATTTGTCACTCATCCAAGTGCAAACCATCAAGTATTGATCTCTGATTTGGTTTGAAAAGGAAGGGATCCAATGAAGGAGGAAAAGGGCAAGGTTTTGTGTTTTTCCAAGACTATTTGGAGGGCCGAGTTTGCTAGAGTGAAGGCTGAGGCTGTAGGTGAAAATCTAGGCAATACTTGTGCATAAACAAGGTGTGTTCTTCCTCTTTTTTGTAGCCACAAATGTTTGTGTATTTGCAGGAGTTTAGGTGTCTCTTGGAGAGGGCCGAGAAGCCTAGAGAGTGTCTCTCTCTAGGCCGCATACATAGGAGTCCTAGCACAGGGGATTGGAGGAGCACAAAGGGTTGGTTTCTCTTGGTAACAGGGCCGAAACCCTTGTTGTACCTTGGTTACAGAACGACAAACCTGTAGGTGTCTTTTAGAGGGCTCAAGAGGCTAAACTGTGAAAATTCCTAATCCTTAAGGAACCCTTACTGCAACAAATCTGAATCTACTTCACCTACTTGATTTTAATTACATTCATCAAGTTATTCTTCTAAATACTTAAGCAAATTACTTCTACAACCTACACTACTTAAATTTGATTTGCATGAAACAAGGAAACTGAGTAAAGAACAAGATACATAGGACACAATTATTTTTGGACAAAATAGTTCCTGGAAAAACCCAAAGCGGGAAAACCGATGCAACAACTCTGAGGGTTTATTATTACGCAAGAGAAAATTTTGAATACAAATCTAGGATGCTTCAACTAGCAATCCGTTACAAAGAAAATATTGGACAAAAGATTGGTGAAATAATCTCACCCTGTCACTGGAGAATCAGTGACTGATCCTCCAGTGACTGGGAGGCTCTGCATCAAACTGCGTCATCCTTGGCAGCTACCTCTCCTAGGTATTACGCTACCTCTCTGCTCTGGATCTTCTGCTGGTTGAGAATTCGACTTTCTTGCCTCCAGTCTCACAGCTTGGCTTTTGATCCCTGAACTTCGAATTCCCTCTGTAGAAACTCGACTTCCCCTCATTGACTGCGCCGCCTCTGCGCTAGCATTGCGTAGGCCAGCGTTAACCCTCCTCTGGATGTCTTCTGTTCTTTCTCTGCGTTGTATTCTCCGGAAAGTCCTTCTCTCAAAATCTCACTACCCCTTTGTTGTAAGATCTCCCTAATCGATTTTCCTCCTGAGAACGTCTCACCTCAGAAAATCGATTTCCTCAATCTCTGTGTGTTTCTAAATGAACCCCAAGCCTCCTTATACTTTTCCTGTTGAGACTTCAATGACCGAGATTAAGTCTCTAATCAACGGCTAAGATTAAAACATGACTTGATCCGCCTTCTAGATCATTCTCACCCATATTTTGGTTAATACCCATTAATATTTTAATTTCCCTAAGTTTAGACTTAGGAACCCCATTAAAAATATTAATTATTTTAATAAAATACAATCCGGGTGGAATTTCACCAAACAGTTTCTGGGTTCTTTAGTAATCATGTGCCTTAGCCTCTCCACCGATTTTCAAGGCTAAAGCACTTCCGATGTTACCAAAAACTAACATAAATAGGAATGCTAGAAGTGCTAGAAAGGGCAGCGAGTTAGGGAGGATAGTTGGGAAAGAGAGCCACTATATTTTGGAGCAGATTTAAGGCTGTTGTGGTGCCCTAACCAGAGCTCAAAAGTTGCACAGGTGCCAAGGACAAGAAGGGTAGAAATCAAGGTATGGTTGTCTCTTCTTGTTCATGTTGTTTTGCTAATGGATGAAGTCCTAGTTGAGGTCAATTTGAAGGTCATCCTTAGGCTGTAAGGAGGGTAGCAAGTGGATGATATTAGTGGCCCTAGATCAGTTGACAAGAAGGACATTGGCAGCTATAAGAAGGGTGAAGATTTGCGTAAGCTCAGGACTAATCCTTGAAGGACAAAGGAAGGAGGTTAAGGTGAGCAGATTACATCAACCCTAGATTGTTGGTTGGAGAAGGACATCTACAACATAAGTGGGCAGTCCTCCATGCCCTAAGTGTGTCTTCAATCGGCAACACAGGATGGCACTAGTGGGAAGAAAGTCCCTAAGAGTTGTGTCCTTGAAGGACAAAGGAGTAGCTAGTGTGCAAGAAGTCCCAAAGGAGTTGAGGAGTAGCAGTGGGCAGTTGAGAGTTGTTCACAAACAGAGTTGTGTACAACTCGAAAGAAGACCCGAAGTGTTGAGTCATTGATGGACGAATGATCAACTAAAGGGAAGATTGGAACCGTGTTTAGTGACCTAAAGGAGTTGGTTCATTGATAGAGGCAGAGTTGTGTTGTTGTAGATCGAGAGCTAAAGGACCGGGCAGGTGTGTTCAGGGTATGACCAGGAGGAGTTGAGAGAGTGTGCTACATCAGCTAGACAATTAGTGTATCTTGTTCGGGTAGTTTGGTTGTCATAGTTGTTGACACCAAGTCCTAGTTGTAGTCTTGTATTAGTGGATGTATGAGGGCCATTATCCCTGGTACGAGAGCCCTAGACCGTTGTATTATAGTTTGTTAATATAAACAAGTTCGACAATTGAAAATTGTAAAAATTTGTCTATATTTGTGCACACATTGATATACTGTTGTTTATATTCATCTGTGCAAAGTAGTTTGTTGTGGTATTTAGATTGGTAGTGTTAGAGATTCTAAGACCCTAACTTAGATTCCAATACCGTGGAACAATAACATGGTATTAGAGCTACTTTAAAGGGCCAATGAATCAAAGTGTGCACAATGAAGCAACTCATTGGGAGTAGAGATTGTTTAGATCATGGGGCAGAGGGTTCAAATGAAGACATGGAGATGTGGTCTTGACTCGCTTGGTAGTGAGATTGGCTGGGAGTTCTGGTAGATTGGTGGTGAGCCTGGTGAACAACGGTTTGTTGTAAGGTAGGTTGCTGATCATGGACTTCCTGTGACTTGCCATGGATCGTTGGGACAACTCAAGGATTACTTTGGCATGGATGAGATTGGTATGATCGAGATTGCTTCATGTGATGGACTGGATGTTGGCAAGTTAGTTTATTCATTGGATCGTGATGTTGTATATCCGAGGTTGGAGGGATGTGCACGAGTTGTGTTTGATCCAAGACGTTGAGTGCTTGCAGGACTGGGTTGCGGTGATGATGGCCCGTGTTCGACTGCAGCTCAGACCGACCTTGTAGGACACGAGGTCTGTAGTAGGTTGAGCTAGTGGAGATCGTATAGACTCAGAGAGAGTTTGGCTTAAGAGGGAACAACCTTATGGAAGTGTTGAGATCTTCAGGTTCAAATGAGATGAGCTAGAGGGACTACCAAGATATCGTGGCTCATTCTACAAAGTTTGCTGCAATGATGGACGCCAGATGGGCTAGCATCGCCGGTGATGATGATGGAGACTTCCTAGTGTTGGAAGTACCTCCCTTGCTAAGAGGGAGTGTTGAAATTTGTAGCTTGGGCGGTACTCCAAACCCTAGGCTAGAGGGTTGTGGACGAATCATAAGGCCATTTGTTGGCTAAGAACCCCAACTTGGGGTTTTGTACCCAATGGTGCGGGGCCAAAATCATGAGGATAATTGATGACTTGGCACATGGAGATGGAAGAGCACCCTTCAAGAACCATGAGATCCCTTGTCAAAGTGAAGGTATTAATTCTTGTATGTTTTGTGTGGATGAATTTGGTCTCAAGATCAAGTCAGCCTTAGTATAAAATGCCCCTCTTGATAGGTTGGATGTCACCCTAAAAGAAGGTATAAAAAGAGGTAAGGGAGACCTCATTTGTCACTCATCCAAGTGCAAACGCATCAAGAATTTATCTCTGATTTGGCTGCAGAAGGATGGCATCCAACGAAGGAGGAAAAGGGCAAGGTTTTGTGTTTTTTCAAGATTGTTTGGAGGGTTGAGTCTGCTAGAGTGAAGGTCGAGGCTGTAGGTGAAGATTTAGGCAATACTTATGTATAAACAGGTTGTGTTCTTCTTCTGTTTTGTAGCCGCAAATGTCTATGTAATTGCAGGACTTTAGGTATCTCTTGGAGAGGGCCGAGAAGCCTAGAGAGTGTCTCTCTGTATGCCGCATACACATGAGTCCTAGCACAGGTGATTGGAGGAGCACAAATGGATGGTTTCTCTTGGTAACAGTCCGAAATCCTTGTTGTACCTTGGCTACAGAATCACAAACCTGTAGGTGTCTTTTGGAGGGCTCAAGTGGCTAAACAAGAATGCTAGAAGTGCTAGAAAGGGTAGTGAGTTAGGGAGGACAGTTGGGGAAGAGAGGTGCAATAATTTGGAACAAATTTAGGGCTGTTGTGGTGCCCTAACCAGAGCTTAGAAGTTGCACAAGTGCCGATGATAGGAAGAGAAAAAATCAAGGTATGGTTGTCTCTTCTTGTTGAAGTTGTTTTGCTAGAGGATGAAGTCCTAGTTGTGGACAGTTTGAAGGTCATTCTAAGGCTATAAGGAGGGCAACAAGTGGATGATCTTAGTAGCCCTAAATCAGTTGACAAGATGGATGTTGGAAGCTATAAGAAGGGTGAAGATTTGCGTAAGCTTAGGATTGATCCTTGAAGGAAAAATGAAGGAAGTCAAGGCGAGCAAATTACATCAGCCCTAGATTCTTGGTTGGAGAAGGACATCTACAACATTAGTGGGAAGTCCTACATGCACTAAATGTGTCTTCATCGGGCAACACAGGATGGCAGTAGTGGGAAGAAAGTCCCTAAGGATTATGTCCTTGAAGGACTAAGGAGTAGCTAGTGGGCAAGAAGTCTCAAAGGAGCTGAGGAGCAACAATGGGCAACTGAGAATTGTTCATAAACAGAGTTGTGAACAACTTGAAGTGTTGAGTCATTGATGGATGAATGATTAGCTAGAGCGCAGATTGGAGTTGTGTTCAGTGACCTAAAGGAGTTGGTTCATTGATAGAGGTAGAGTTGTGTTGTTGTAGATCGGGAGCGAAAGGATTGGGCATGTGTGTTTAGGGTATGACCAAGAGGAGTTGAGAGAGTGGGCTACATCAACCAGAAGGTTAATCTATCTTGTTTGGGCAGTTTGATTGTCATAGTTGTGGACACCAAGTCCCAGCTGTAGTCTTGTATCAGTGGATGTATGAGGACCATTATCCCTGGTACGGGAGCCTTAGATCGTTGTATTACAATTTGTTATTATAACAAAGTTGGGCAGTTAAAAATTGTAAAAAGTTGTTTATATTTGTACACGTGTTGATTTACTGTTGTTTATATTCCGTTGTGCAAAGTAGTTTGTTGTGGTATTTGGATTAACAATGTTAGTGATTCTAAGACCCTAACCTAGATTCTAGTACTGTAGAAAAACAACAGGTTTGACGATAGAGTTTGACCATCATAGTTGACTAGCAGAATTAGGTGTATCTCTTGTTGAACTGAAGAATTTCTCTAAGGAAAAGGTTGCTGGGTTTTCCCAGGGTAAATCTTGTTGTCTTTGTGCATTATGATCTCTATTGTCCTTATGCATTTATGGTTGAATTTCTAAAGTGTAATTGCTTAATGATAAATTGGAAGTGCTAAAAGAATTTCTACATCATTATAAGTAATTATTAGTTTTTTAGAAATTAGTGCTTGTATCTATTGCATTTTAAAAATCAACAAAGTCTACATCCCTACTCGCTAATGTTTCCCTTTGCTTTGGATATAGATACTATAAGCCTTCAAAGTCTCACCGTAGCCTACAAATAAACTGTTCCTATTGGAGGGTTCCAACTTAGTCCTCTTTTCTTGTAGTCTTGTCACCCCTTTTTCACTTGAAGGTTGTTGTATATCTCTAGAAATCACTGGTGACCCTAGCTCAACGTTCAAAGCTTCCTTCTCCTCATCCTCTGTCACTAGAATAGGTTCATGGGACTTCATGGATTTAAAGTCTTCCTCAAGCTTTAGATCCCTACTCACTACTATCTTCCTCTGTTATGGATTATAGACCCTATAAGCCTTTAAAGTCTCATTGTAACTCACAGATAATTCGTTCCTACTGGAGTATTCCAAGTTAGTCGTCTTTTATGCCACTACATGGAATTGAATTGGATAGCCATAGATGCGGAAATGACTCACCTCAAGCTTCACACTAGTGTATGCCTCCTCTAGAGTCTTGTCCTCTTAAGATCTTGTGAGGGCACTGATTTTGGATGTAGACTGTTGTGTTGTATGCCTTTATCCAAAGAAACATTAGCAAGCTTTGATTCCTGCTTCCTTGTAGAAACCATCAAAATTCTTGGAGGTATACTCATCCCCATTGTCTTATCTCAAGACTTTGATCTTCTTTCTTGTCTAGTTTTCAACTAGAGCTTTGAACTCTTGAAACTTGCTAAAGACCTCATCCTTGCTCTTTAGGAAGTAGAACCAAGGTTTGTGAGAGAAGACATCAATGAAGAAAACATAGTGCATGCTTCCTGTCATTATCGCTCCACGAGCATTAGCATGCACTAGGTCTAGAATCTCATTAGACCCATGCTCATTGCTTTTGAAAACAACTTTGGCATACTTGCCAAGCATGCACCCTTTGCATACACCATGTTGCTCAATAGTGAACTTTGGAAGATTTGTGACTATCTCCTTCAGCATAGGCAATGCCTTGTGATGAAGGTGCCCCATCCCTCTTATGCCACAACTCACATAAGTTGTCATTGTTATGAACTAGGGCTCCAACAAGTTCACCCCGTAACCTGTAAAATTTACCTCCTCTAAGCCCTATGTTGAAATTTCACCTACAATCTAGTTTTCTCTTGTAGGACCTTTGTCAAACACTTAGCCAATACTTTGATTTCTGTCTCCCATAAAAACTTCACAAATAATGCATTTTAAACTAAACACATTCAATTTGATTTTTATGAGCAGAAATACACATTACTAAATTTGATTGTTAACAATAAAAATGAACAGTAAACACCACACATTTGACACATTATTTTGGGCAAAGCCCCTGGAAAAAACTTGAAGGGAAAACTAATCCACAAGAGAAATTTTAATGAGCTTACAAAAATTTTACAGAGAAATACACAGGAAAAATTTCCAGCGATGAACAACCAAGTTATCTCACTGAGACTGCCCTTGATTTCTGTGCCAAATCAACCCCATTTTGACAATGTACGACCCCCTAGAAATTGCGACCAACTGCTGTACCACTACTGTATGGACTGTGCCAGTAGAACAAAAAATTGTTGCTTTAATTATTGTGCCCTTTGCCCTGAAAACGTGCCCAAATTTCACTGTACAACCAACATCAAATGCATTGTACGAATTGCTCAATTTTTGCCGAAAGTGCCTTGGGAACTGTGCCAATCTCTCCTATATATGTGTGCCCAACTCTCCTTTCCTTGCTGCTGCTCCTCCCAAAACTTTCTTCAACTCTCCCTTTCTCTCTTTCTCCTATTCTGCAAATCTTATGAAGAATAGTGTGCCTCTTCACTCTCCCTTTCTCCTTTTATTTCTCTTTATTGACCAAAATCCCTAAACCTAGATCTCAATGTCTTACATTAAATCTCACCATCTCGAGATCAATGGTCATGAATTAATTGTTGAAAATAGTGTAACTAGGTTCAGTCTTCATAATGACAACTCTTGTAATGATGTAATTTTGTATCGAGATTTTTTTTTTGTTATATTTTTGCTTGAGACATGGGTTTCATGCTCAAGAAGTTTCTTGGTCTAGTTGTGGCTCCCATTGAGAGACTTAGGTTGAGTTATGTAAAATGAAGACAATCATGTATTGTTACACTTATAAATGTAATTGTTGTAAGTCAAAAAGTCCTTCAAGATCATTAATGAAATACTCCAAAATGTACCCACAGAATTGATGCAAAGAAGCCGCTCAAAATAATTTATTTGGACAGTCTAGAAGCCTCCTATCATGTCGTCCTAGGAGATGAGAACACAAGCCTATATAAAGGCAGCATTGATACCTCCAACACACATCTATCTCATTCTCTCAAGGAAGGATAAACAAAGTGTTAAAATTGGCAACTAGGGCCAAACTCCATGTGGGTCACCTTATTTATGGCATCTGATATTTTTCTTGGATTCCTCTCACCGAGAGGTGTAGGATTGATCTAATGATCATCCAATTCCGACATGTATTCATGGAGATATGAATTTACTTGTATTCTTGACAATTTGTCATGGTCGTCTAGCAAGCAAAACAGTGTTTTACACCCCTAGCTTATCCTCAATATGGCATATAAAAGGAGACCTTGTGGCATTATTCCACTCATCTCATCACACATTCTTCTCTCTCTCCTACGCATTAGAGGAGCATTTCTCTCTCACACGTGTGGCTGAAAGGAGGACGCAGAATTCTGGTTAGGGCAGTGTTGACTTGGGTTGACCTAGCTGCAGGTGGGCAGATTGGACAGCGTTGATCAGTGTGGAGGCTTTCTTGACTGCGGATTAGGTTGGGCAGCCTCTCCTAGGCAGGCCACATTTCTGTTCAGCCTTTTTGACCATGTTTGACCACTCTTTGACCAGCGTTGACTGTCAAAGAGCTGCCACAGGTTTGGCCAGACATTGATTGCAGTTTGACTGGGTATGTTGGACTGTTTTGGGCTACCTATACTTGCTGTTGGAGGTCAAGTTGACTGAGGTTGACTTGAGGTCAATTCTGACCTGTTTGACCAGCTTTGACTTTGCTGGTTAGGGTTTTGTTGCAGTTGTCATAAAATTACAGATTTGTGTAATTGTACTATCTCTCTCTCTTTGCTGAATTATTGAAGAATATAAGAAGAATTGATCAAGGGTTTCCCCACATTGGGGTTTGTCCTTGGCTGACGCCACATCTTGTGTCCTCTTGTCTTGGCATGTCTTCTGCGATTTATGTTTATGTGCTATCTGCATTTTACTATCATGCTAAATGTGATTGCTAATCTGGAATTGATATTGAGTTAATATGGAAAATTTGAAGTAAATTGCTCTTAAGCATAGAACATATTGTAATTTAACACAAAGAGAAAGGGTCGAAGAGAAGAAGCTGCAGTCCAAGAGGAAGTCTGTTCGCTCATCTGAAATCACCTAGGAATTCTGTTCACACATACAGCAATCAGATCCGAGCTAGGGCATCATCTTGTATGGGCATATTGTTGGGTTAAAGGCTCGATCTTGCAGCAATTGGAAGGAGCAAGCTATCTAGAAGAAGTTTGCAAGGAGAATGAGGTCATAGAAGGGATAGAATAGCCCTGACCCTCCTCGCACGTATGGACTGTATACTGAAGGTGACAGATCTATCCTCGCTGTTCTAGGACAGTCACTCTCTCGTCCTCAAGAAGGCTCGTTCCAAGCTCAAGGCAAAGGGTCATGATATGTGAGATAATCTCCAAGGAAAACGAAGATATAGGAAGGCTAGGTGAGCCTATCCTTGATCATATTTGCAGACTGTCATAGTGTTGTTGCAGACCTACTGTGCTATCCTAAGTTGCAGAAAGAAAGACTTGTTTGGGTACATTTTGGACGTATTGTCATTTGATTTCTGAAGGTGTTCTTGAGTCAAAGTTTGGGTCTTGGAATTCATCAATAAAGATTCTATAAGAAAGAGTTCGAAGGGTTTTTCCTCTCACGATTTGGAGAGGTTTTTGCCTTGGCTTGGTGCCAATATCTTGTGTACTCGTGCATTGTTGTTCTTCTTGTTTTGATAGTTGGTTGATGATAATAACGTGTTAATAATAAGACGCAGAATATAAGAAAAGAATATCACAAGCAGTTATCATGGTTAAGAGAAATCGAATTCTTAAACTGCGCTAGATTTCTCAACATTAATCTCACATTGGGCCCACTTAAATCGCTTGAGTGACCCAAATTATGTTAAACTCACTTCATAAAAAGTCACTTTTTAGGCATTAAATATAAAAAGTACACTTTTGAACTTTATAAAGTACCTAGAGAGAGAAATGTGCTCAGTCACTTCTGCATGCTAGGTACTGCCAATGCAAAAGTACCCCTGAGCTACAAAATACTAACACTCCCTCTTAGCGAGGGTGGTACTTTTGGCACCTCCATCACTATAGTCTGTCACCAAGCCCATCTCAGTACGTGTAGCTGCGCCCTTTGACCCTATAAAGCCTGTCCTGCTACCTCACCCAAAAACCTGAGTGGAGAACCTGTCACAACCAACCATGCTCCGAGGAGTCCTATCACACTCCTGAGCATCTTTCGATATCATATCATACCAACTGAGTCTACTGGCAGTACCTAAAGAATCACTCTTCCTAGTTACCTGTCCTCTCAAAGTAACTGACACTAATCCTATATCCAATATCCCCTCGGATCCACCCAAAGGTTGTCCCTACAACCTTTATGATTGCCTCTGTCTAATGCCAAGCACTACTGTTGCATTTAAGGGTACTCCCTCTAAATATAGAAGTACTTATCCATTTCGCAACAAAACTATATATTCATCATCCTCCAAGGCTGACAGTGAGAGCAAGTGTTTTGTTAGTCCTTGAACAAACAACATCCCTGTCACCTCCAGAGATCTTGTTGACTCTAGTTTGAATCTAACACATCCAGCCCTCTTCACTTTATGTGTGGTACTAGTCCCACTAATCACAGTGCAATCTGTGTCTGTCTCTGAAACATTGCGGAATACTAACCTCATCCCTGTCATGTGACTGGATGCTCTACCGTCCACTAGCCATAACTTATGGTCCTCATACACAGCAGTACCACTGTCCGAAATACTGGAAATAAGAGAACTCTTTCTCAAATTTCTCAGTAAAGTCATCAGTCTCAGATGAGGTTGATGCTGCCACCTTTCTTCTTCTTCTTCTTGTATGGACACTGGCTCTCACAGTGAACAATCTTGTGCTCATGTTCTTCACAGAGGCAGATCCCCCACTTCCCTTCGCCTTTTCTAACGCAACCCCTTGCATTCCCTGCATTACCACCGTGTCAAAATCTAAATTTCAACAACGTCGTTCCGATACAATGTTGAAATTTCACATACAATCTAGTTTTCTCTCATAGGACTTTCGTCAAACACTTAGCCAGTACTCTGATTTCTATCACCAATAAAAACTTCACAAATAATGCATTTTAAACTAAATACATTCAATCTAATTTTTATGAGCAGAAATACACATGACTAAATCTGATCTTTAATAGCTGAAAATGAACAGTAAACACCACACATTTGACATATAGGATTTTGGGCAAAACCCCTAAAAAACCCCAAAGGGAAAACAAGTCCACAAGAGAAATTTTATTGAGCTCATAGAAAATTTGCAGAGAAATGCACAAGAAAAATTTATAGCAATTAACAGCCAACTTATCTCACTGAGTCTGCTCTTGATTTCTGTGCAAACACCTAGGAACATGTGCCAGAAATCCTCCCTCGATTTCTATGTCAAATCAGCCCCGGTTTGATCATGTATGCCCCCTAGAAAATCACGCCTCGCTGCTGTACCACTGATGTATGGACTGTACCAATAGAACAAAAAAAATGTCTCGATTTTTGTGCCAATTGCCTTGAAAAATGTGCCTAGATTTCATTGTACAACCAACATTAAATGCACTGTACGGACTGCTAAATTTTTGCTGAAAGTGCCTTGGTACGGTGTCAATCTCTCCTATATATGTGTGCCCAACTCTACTTTCCTTGCTACTTCTCCTCCCAAAACTTTCTTCAACTCTCCCTTTCTCTCTTTCTCCTCTTCTCCAAATCTCATGAAGAATAGTGTGCCTCTTCACTCTCCCTTTCTCTTATTTCTCTTTAATGACCAAAATCTCTAATACTAGATCTCAATGGCTGAGATTAAATTTCACCATCTCAAGATCAAAGGTCATAACTTAATCTCACATTGGCCCCACTTAAATCACTAAGTGACACAAACTTTATAAAGTCACTTTTTAGTCATTAAATATAAAAAGTACATTTTTGAACTTTATAAAATCACTTTATAAAGTAAAGTGTCTAAGAGAGAAATGTGTTCGGTCAGTTTTGCATGATAGGCATTGGCAATGCAGAAGCACCCTTGAGCTACCAAAAGCTAATGTTACCTGAGTTGTATTTGGGCGAGATTCCTTCAACTTGACAAGGACTTGCTAGTTCTCGAACTCAACTGTAAAGTCCTTGTCCTCCATGATTGAAACTGAAAGCAAGTTCTTCTTGAGACTTGGAGCAAACAAGACATCGTCAAAATCTAAAGAGTTAGTTGACTTGAGTTGGAAGGGAATGGTAACTGTTGCCACAAAATCTAGCAGGCCTTGGAGAGGGAAACCCTACAAGGTATAAACTAGACAATGAAACAACAGTGGGGTAAAGGCCCAATATCACTTGAACTAAAACCATCTACTCTTCACAGACTTTCACTAATGGGAGGAGTCCTAGTAGGAGGGAAATCACTTAAAATGGATATGCTAGGTATAAGGTACAAAGTGATCAAGCTAGAGCTCATTCAAGAGAGAGTCTCAATAACAGTTCAAGGCTTCAAGGAATCAAAATGCTCTCAAAGAAAGCCCTAGAAAGCAATGTTCAAGACCTAGGGTTTTGAGATTTTCGATGAAAATAAGTGTTCCCAAGGTCAAGACATGAGGGAAAGGGTTTCTTACAATGAAAATCAACTACTCCAAGGCTCATGAAACCCTCAAGAAATTCCTTAAGTTGAGGGAATGAAAGCTAGGGTTTTCCTCTTAGGGCAAATACCCAGGGCAAGAGAATTTATGGGTGAAGGATGCTCACCAAATTAAGAGATTTTGTGGCAAATCAAGTCAACTTGATGTTTAGGCTCTCAAATCTCGAAAAATCTTCTCCCCTAGAAATTCACACCAAGCCCTAGTTCTCTATCCTTGAGAGGACCTAATTTTAAAAAGAAAGAAAAATGGTTAAAGTTTTAGAATTATCACCAGAGACTTGGACTAGTGCATTGCCCCTTGGCTGTATGGAGTCATGGATGTCAAAGATTGGCCAATCTTGCTCTTAAGCATGTTGAAAATTGATGCCCTAACTCAATTTCCAAGCATTTACCTACAAGGAATAATGAATTTTATGGGAAGAGCTTTAAAGAGTTTCACCACTAGGATAATTCTTACAATGTCATGTATGAATAATGCATGCATTTTTCTTCTAACTAACATTCAATAGATACATATCAACAATTAGGGCACAATTTTAGCATAGATTAGAACTACTCATTCCATACATTAGACATGAAAAATAAAGATCTTCAACAATATAGCACTTACAAGACAATTTAGCTAGAAATTCCATCCATTATGCCAAGAATAGCTCCAAAAGATGTCCAAAATTCAGCTACAAACATTAAAATGCAAAATGCATCCAATCATCAAGAATCCAAGAAAAGAACAAGTGTCAGTGTCTCTAAGGAGGCTGGAATCCCAAGTGACGTGATGATGAGACATTGAGAAATCAAATGAGTGACCTCTAATATATATGAGTCCTAACAAATGTATATTAGCCTACAAGCCCCTATTTGGCCCATCCATGGCACATTTAATGGAGATCTTCACTTTCTCCCTTGGAGGCCTTTCTTACTCACACGTGTTCTAGAAAGTGCCTTATTGTTATGTCTTATCATTGAGATTGTTATCCTTTAGGTCAACTTGTCATTGCTTAACTTGTAATCACACACACTTTTTTTTTTGGGATTTTAGCCAATTTAAAACTAATTAAACTTGGTTGCCCTCCTATAAATAGAGGGAAGTTGATTTAGGGGGATTCATTGTCACACACACTCATAACTTGAGAGTGTGTGTACTAGGTCTCTTTTTCTCTTGGACACAATTTTGCATTAATGTAGCTAATTGTCTTGGGGGAGAATATTGTGATTGGAGGGAATTTTCTCTTGGATGTTGAAGTGATTCTATGGCTATTTTATGCAATTTTATTGTATCTTCTTCTATTTTGCAATAGTTGTAGAATTAGGGTTTCATTAAAATTTTTGTCTTAATGTGTTGAATGTTTTATGGCTCTAACATCTCCTTTTGCAAAATCATCACCAAGTTTCCATCAAGGAACCTTAATATAGCTTCCTTCATCTTAAATCTCCAACTGATTGAAAGTTGCTAGGGTTTGGTGAAGAGAAGTTCTCTCTCTCATATCTCTTTCCAATTTGTCTTCTTCCATAGACCTCTCCCTTTGACTCCATTAACCCAGGATTGAGAAAAGACACTAGTCCATTGTTGTAACGATCTTTTAGAAGTTATAAATTTCAAAACCCTAAATTTTTATTTTGTTATGTTTTCTAGGGTAAATTAGGGTGCAACATTTTCCCTATTTACTCATCCAATAACCTTTGTTTACTTATTGTTTATCATCATTTATTGGCTATTTTATAATTGTTGTCATAAATTTTGCATGATGTAAATTATATTGTTTTAAAACTTTAAGCTATAACAACACTTGATATTTTAAAGGTAATGGGTGTTTGGTATCTTTTTGAGTCTCCTCAAGACTATTCAAAGCCCTCTAGATTTAGCCGTAGCTCCTTTGAACTCATTACTTTGAATTATATCTCATCTCACGCCGAGCCCTACTTTATTGAATTTCATATTTGGGTGTTTCATTTAGCAGAACCCTTGTGGGATATTTAGGCTAGGAATTCTTGGGTTATCTAATTTGTGAGATTTGCTGGGGAAGCGTCTCTTGTGGGGATAATATCCATCGACAAGACAAAAGGGGAATAATTACTAAGGTGGTAGTGGTGGTTGATCCCATTTTTTTCCTTAATCTAGAGTGCTTAGTGAGACATTGCATTAAGGTGCTAGATTTTGTGGTAGCAAGCAACATAGGCTCTAACATCTTATCTGCTAGCTCTACTATCAACTTGTAAGGACATATGGCTTTCACAACTAGCAGTGTTGACTACCATGTATTTTGCTTTTGTTGAACCAAATGTCATTGAATCTCAATCTCACTATGTGGTTATGGAATGTCATTTAACCTTGCTTCCTACTGAACCAAGGAATTACTCCAAACACAAATTGAAGCAAAAAATTAAGTAATCTTCTGATCATTTGCATTCCTTGCTTAGTCAGAATCAACAAATCCATACAACATCAAATGTATAGTTCAGACCATGATGTATTGTGCCCTCTAAAGATGGTAGAACATATTTTTGGTAGCTTCCTAGCGAATCTACCTTGATTGAAGCATATTCTCAAATTGTTCATTGCAAAACGTAGGAACACCTCACCTGGACTTTGCCACACCTCTACAACCAAGGAGAATCTATTAGCTATGAATTGAGCTCTGTACTCCATGTGACCATCCACTACATGCTTTACCTTGTACAACCACATGGCATCAACTATTGATCTCTTCTTTGGTCTTGGCACTACTTCCCACACATCATTCATCATGATGGAGTTGTACTCCACTGTGGGATCCTGTCATATACATATATATTTTTGTGAATTAAATTTGTATACCCTCAAAAATTCAAAAAATCATACATCAACCAGATTTTCATAGTTCATCTAGGGCATCCGTAAGTGGTCTCAATCTACCACAAGGGAAACCTAATTTGTTGACTGCTTATGGGCAATAATGTCTGATCAAAATACATCAATTGTGGAAAATAAACAAGCCTATCTACTATAAAGTTGCATATATTAACACTACAAGTAAACAACATAGAAATCATGAGTCTGACGAGGCAACAAGGGTTGGATCTTTGGCATTGGAAGCTGGAGGAGTTGATGGTTTTTCCTCACACTGAAGGTGACTCTCCAGGTGGGCAATTTGTTGAAAAATGTAACTAGGTTCGGTCTTCATAATAAAATGTATAATTGTGATTTTATGTAATTGAAGTAAAGAAGAATATAAAATTATGTTTGTAATGCTTGACTCATGGGTTTCATGAGAAAGGAATTTTATTTTAGTTATGGCTCCCATTGTGAGCCCTTAGGATTGGCCATAAAGTCAAATTGAGTCAATATCATGTATGAAGGACCCTTTTTGGGCATGTTACATATTTGTATGAGTCATGAAAAGAATAAAAGGCCCTCCAAGACCAAGCTAAAGCATCTCCTTCAAGTCGGCTTCAAGATGTAGTAATGGAATTACACCAAAGGACATGTTGGCTCACCCACAGTCCAGGTCAGCTTATTTGATGGGCAAACCACTATAAATAGGATAGCTCAACCTCATTTCAGAGACAAAATTTCGGTTAAAGAAGTCTGAAAAAGGAAGTGCGAGAATCACTAAGAAAAGAGTCTCATAGCCAACAAGAAGAAGGAATGGAAGATCGAGTTGTTGGGCATTGTCTTTGGCTAATATCTTCACACGTGTGGCAGAAAAATTAGGGTTTCTGCAGTACCATATTAGTCCAAGAAAAAGTCGCCAAAAGGGTCTCCTCATCACCTCCACCACTAGCCAAATTCACCTAGAAGAGTCCTCAAGAATAGCGAAGGAAGGAAGGCATCTCCATGTTCGTTCTCACTCCTCACACGTGTGAAACTGCAGAAGTACGGACTGCAGATCTATGGAAAGAGACCGAAATTTCAGAGGTGCAAACAGTTTGAGTTGCGTTGACCAAAGGAGGCAAGAGCAATAAGTTTGATTCAAGAAGAATCTCATCAAGGAAAGTTTGTGACTTAGCCTTGTAGAGGCAAATAGGTCAAGGTTCTGGGTCTTGGTATTTGTCAATTGAAGCCTCTACAAGAAGAAGAATTCGTTTGGGTTTTCCTCTCAAGTGGGAGAGGTTTTCACCCTAGCTGATAGCCTACATTTTGTGTCTCTTGTCTCTTTATTGTTTATGCTTTGGTAGCTGTTTGATGAAGAAGAACATTATAATAATCTAACTAAAGAGAAGATCCTAATCTATTGAGGTAAAAAGCCTTCACAAGCAGTTATCATTAATAGAGAAATCACGTAATCTTGATGCCCTAAATTTCTCAACATAACTAGGTTGAAAAATGTAACTAGGTTCGGTCTTCACAATAACACGTGTAATTGTGATTTTATGTAATTGAAGTAAAGAAGAATGCAACCCCACCCCACTTAGGGCTGAGGCCCTGGGCTGCCGTGACCGAGCTCGGATAAAATTATGTTTGCATGCTTGTCTCATGGGTTTCATGAGCAAAGAATTTTATTTTAGTTATGGCTCCCATTGTGAGCCCTTAGGATTGGTCGTAAAGTCAAATTGAGTCAATGTCATGTATGATGGACCCGTTTCGGGCATGTTACATATTTGTACGAGTCATTAAAAGAATAAAAAGGCCCTCTAAGGCCAAGCTAAAGCATCTCCTTCAAGTCGGCTTCAAGATAGAGTAATGGAATTACACCAAAGGACATGTCGGCTCACCCACAGTTCAAATCGACTTATTTGACGGGCAAACCACTATAAATAGGACAACTCGGCCTCATTTCAGAGACAAAATTTCGGTCAAGAAGTCTAAAATAGGAAGTGCGAGAATCACTAAGAAAGGAGACTCATAGCCAGCGAGAAGAAGGAAGAGCGAAGTTGTTTGGGTTTGTTTTTAGGGTTGATATCACTCCACACGTGCGAGATTGCAATACTGTCTACTGCAGGAAAAGGGCCAAGGCATTTCAGTCATTTAGGTAATCGAATTGGAAGAAGGACAAGTCAAAAGAGATGCCAATTCAAGCTAGAAGAAGTCTCTATCCTAAGCGAAGGAGTCGATGGCACTATATAGAAAGTGACACTTTCAAAAGTGTTGCAGCTTGGGTTTATGAATTAGGGCCGAAAAGGTTGCAAGTTTGAAGCAGAGAAAAAGGAAGCCGAATTTTGGAGGGTAGTCGAGAAGGAGGAAGAAGCAAAGGCTTGACTATTGTTGACTCAAGCAAGAAGGATCTCATCAAGGAATCTTTGTGTCTTGGTCTTGGAGTAGCAAATAGGTCAAGGGTCTTGGGATTGGTATTCGCCGATTGAAGTCTCTATAAGAAGAAGAATTCGTTTGGGTTTTCCTCTCAAGTGGAAGAGGTTTTGGCCCTGGCTGATTGCCTACATTATGTGTCTCTTGTCTCTTTATGGTTGTTGACACAATCCTTTTGATTGGGTGAATTTATATAAATAGATAAATAGGAAATATGAATAGTCATCGAGAGATGAACTGAACAGTCTCTCCCTCATGTATATAATGAAGACCTACCTGATGGAATGAAACACACGAATCATTTTTGCCTTATGGAGTTACTGCCTGGCCTGACATGGTATCAGAGCCAACTCCTTTTTTTAGCTTTTATGCCCTTTGTAACTCCCTATTTTGCTCCTCTGCTCCTCTGCTCTCCATTCAAAAATGTTGCATGTTCATAAATGTTGGTAGCCTGCTCCACGCTGTCACCTGAATGCTGCTGCCTGACACTGCCTGCGGCCTCTGTCTGCCATACTCCATATATACAGTCCTGCCCCCTCCACAGTCGCTCCCAGGTCTAAACGCTGCATTACTTGCGCTCTTTGGACTGTCAACATAAGGTTTTTTGCCATAACGTGGGACTTCGACTGTTCGACTATTCCAGTGCTCAAAGGTTTGTGAGTCCTAATCGATATGTGGGATTTTTAATGTGGATCATAAACATCTCTGTCCGACTATTCCAGTGCGGTCATTGATGGGATCCCTAGAATTATCTTTTGCGCCCATGCCCATCTCTATCCCACTGTCGCTGCCAATCCTCTCGCCACCTCTCCTGCAAACTTCGTCGTATATTTAAGAAAGGTTATCTCTTTGCCAAGAACTGAACTGAAAAATTCATCCCACATCTCAATGTTGCTGCTGTTCAAGACGAGGTAGTTGTAAATTTTCGTGAGATTAGGTAGAGGTTCCTTTCTGAATTTGGGAACATCGCTGCTCACTGCCTGCTCCAGAGCCGAGGAATTTCTCAAGACGGTGCGTACTAAATGCTTTGCCAGGTGTGTTACAAAGCCTGGTACAAGTTTGAGCAGAAGTGAAAGTATGATGCTACTTGCTGTGCACTGTGCTGCATCATTATTATGCTGCATATAACAGCCTTAGCTGCTTGCTATGGCTTGCAGCCTAGCAGAGCAGCTAGGCTATAGTTCAGGTTCAAACATACAGCTTCTCCCTCAATATAGAGACAGCTGTTACCATACATAATCCAGGCTGAACAACAGTCTTTAGACATGGCTGCTAGATTTCCATTGCAGTGACTTAGGGCAGAATACAAGTAGCATATAGAAGGTAGTATATGCATCTTTCTAGACTGCGACCGTAGTGTTAAGGACAGCGTTAGTTCCTATCATTAGGCCAGCGTATCTATCTTACTGCAGTGGATATTATGACAGCAGATTAAGGTCTCCTCATGACAGCATATCTGTGGTATAGAAGACAGCAGCTAGGGTTCATTTGAGGCTTCCTTTAACAGCGTATGAAAGCCTCCTTGCTGCGTTGAGGAGCCCTCTTTAAGGATAGAGAAAGAGTCTCTACCTATGGTGACAAGACCTACGGCTAAGGCACAAAGACCTGCGGCTAGGGCTTGATAGAACATGCGGCTAGGGCAGAATAGGACAGCGTATTAGGGCAGCATTTATAGGCCTTAGATCTCCCTGCTTGGACTGCGGCTAGGCATCCTTTAGACAGCGTATGAGGGCAGGTTAGGGCAGCGAATGGGTGCCTCCTTACTGCTGTTAGAGTATCCCTTTTGCTGCATCTAAGGGCTGTCTCAAACACTTCCAGAACAGCATATAGATTAGGGCATGATAGGACTGCGTTAGGGTCTGCTGTTAGGCCTCCTTCACCGTGCTAGATCTCCCTTTCCTCCTGCATCTAGGGCTTCCTCTTCTTAGACTTTTCTTCCACTAAAACCCAAAACAAGTGGAGAGAAATCAAGAGTGAAGTGTATGTCCAAATGTTTATCAAGTCACCTCCTTTTATACTAAAACGTTGAGCACATGAGGGGGTTGTTTGGTTGCTGGCCAACCTTGACGAATTGTCCCATAACACAAATAAATTCATATCTGCATGAATACTGCCATAAATAAGATGACCCACATGGAGTTTGGCCCTAGTTGCCAATTTTAACAACCAGGGAGTAGGGGTGCTGCGGTGCCTTTTGGGTCCAAAGGAGAAGAAGCCAGGCTCCATCGCTAACAACAAAACAATAGTAAGCTTAGAAGTTACCCTCGTATTCTTTTCCTTTGCTGTCTGATGCTGCTAAAGTCGCCTGCAATAAGGTGAGGTTGCAACACTGTCAAACTTTTGCTTAGGTTTTGGGGGGGTTGATTCCGTAGCCATCAAGTAGCTCCCTCTGCATTCTTGTCCCACTCAAAACCTGGTTTTCCAACCCCCTAGGCACCATACACCATCACAAACCAGATTTGATGCCAAGCTTCCACACTGTCGGGGTTAGGGACAAACAAACTCCATCCCTAGTGATCCCCGATAGCAACCAACGTTATAGCAATAATTTCAAGTAAGCACAGAGTTGCCTAAGATATCCCACTTGTGGCGGGGGTGGGCAGAGCACCAGCTGAAAATCTCAGCACCAAAAATGCACTTATGGAGAATGAGCTGTAGAAGGGGCAAGCCATATACTTAATTAACTAGATGAACTGTCGCATGCTTTTGCATGTGAGGGGGTGGCATTTAATTGTCCTGTGATGTGATGGGGTGGCGGGCATGCCCCCCAAGCACCTGCTTGCTGCTAGTTTTCACCCCCATCGGGGAGGCATCCTGTGATATTTTCTCACCTGCTGCCTCAGAATTAGAAGGCCTTGCATCAATCATAAATATATCGGTGCAAAATAATTGGGAAATTTCTTAGGAGGATGGCTTACTCAAAAAGAAGTCTTTGGAGCACCAACTTGCTCCTCTACCTCTTTTAATGTCATTGTAAACCACCTCGGCCTCCTTGCTGCACTGGGCAGTAAAGCTGTCTCTGTATCTATACTAGAACCTAAATTCCTTGAAACTTGTATGACTTTTATTGCAAATTTGGAAATTCACCTCTCACTAGAGGTTTCCCAGATCTCCATGAGAGCTTTCAGCCTTGGGGCTGATCTTAATATATAATTACAGCAATGAACAAAAGAAAATACTTCACTTCACTTTAGTCCAAATCACTAGGCAGCTCTAGAGAAAATATTACAAGCAAGTGTACTTCAATGACAACAGGTAAAACCCTTGGGGCACGCTTTTCATGCATATAACAGATCTGAAATAACTTTATTACAATAGATTATACAGCAGTAAATTTACCATATTATCTTCATTATACACACACATACACAGTGTCCGGCTATGGGTGACCACTGCTATGGCGTGACTATCAGCGGCTAATGACCTGGCCTACGGTTTTGTAAATGACCCTTCTAGTCAATGTTTTAAAGAACTGACGACTCGCGAATCCGACTCGGCCCGCGCAATGAGAACCGACTCCCGATCTGCGAAACAGTAAAATGGACCGGCCGCTCGTTTTCAAAATGACCGGTCGTTGAAAAAATAACATTAAATATTAGGTTTTTTTATAACAACATATTTTGAAGACTTTTAACAATAATTTTAAAGATTTTCATTCATGTTTCCAAACACACAACATTATAATATAGATGGAAGACAACATATGATCAAAGTAGGCTCATGAACCAATCCATTATATAAATTAGTTGTGCCTTAGCATTGAGCTCTACGCTAGGAATATTTATGATGCATTTTACTTATCTACATTGTACAACATGGGGTCATCAAATCTCAGCCCATACTACTTGATTCTCTTCACATAAGCCAATTCACACAATAATACATGATTATTACATATTATATCCCAGGGGTCAAAACTATGATATTACACAAGGATGTTCTCAATATGTTCCCTATAAGAAGGGGTCATCCTAAGGACATCCCTCAACCCCGCAAGGGATGCCCAAGTGCCCCTTGCAGTGTCCATAAATGCATTTTTCATTTCTCATATCGGTGGAGCCTAGCTACTTTTCTAAAGCATCCTACCCCTTCAAAAACCCTAAAAATCTTCATTTTGCAAGTTTGAGCTTCCAAAGGCAGCAACAAGTAACTAGTTATTTTGAGTTTGAAGAAGCATTTTGTAGTAAGCAGCAAAAAGGTATAAGCTTGGACCTGTGGAGGGATCTCGTTTGGAGCATGTCCAAGCTTGTTTTTTAGATTTCCTTCTGCATTTTCTGGTTTTCCGTTCAAGTTTCAACTCTTTAGTTTCATGTTCTCTTCAGGTTTCGCATTTTAGCTTTCAAAACCATCCTAAAAACTTATTATTGTTAAGAACTATGAACATATAAACTAGTATGTGTGTGTTATAGGTTGTAAGTCAAGAATCAGTAAGATTACATGAAGATAGTCGTGTGAAAATCATTGATTAGAATCAAGTGTCAAGGGTCCTTGTGACTCGGCCGTTCCATAATGGAAATGGTTCGTTTCGGCCGAGTCAGCAATGACTCGGCCTTCCAAACCGAATCAACAACCATTTCGTTGGGGAGGCCTTCGACCTGGATCAACCCGGCCGAGTCAATGTTGACTCGGTCGTTTTTTAAAACACTGCTTCTAGTAAGGACCTTCTAGT
>APFE031286708.1:0-12282 GCA_000404065.3 Pinus taeda
TAAGGAAATTCCTCTTCTAAGTATTTGGAATAGGTCCCTTCTCTGGTGTTCCATCAAAACTCCTCTTGTACCAAATCCGACCACAGTCGTTCCCAATCTGACAACTTCTCCCTCCCATTGACAGAGCCCTGATAACTATTCCAACTCTTGGGAAGTCCTAGAAGATCTAGGATCACCATGTCGTCCTCGAAAACAGTGATTCCAACACTTCCAAGCTCATCCCGACAATGGGTGAACTTGGTCAAGTAATTTGGAATTGAGTCGTCTACCTCCATCTTGATTTTTCAAAGTTTGTCCTTCAGTGCCAACTTCCTATGGTCATTTTTGTTCTGAAATAGGTTCGTCAATGCTTTCCACATAGCATATGGAGTTTCCTTTCCATGGAGATTCAAGACGCTCGAACTCCCTCAAGGATAATTCGCCTCGCCCTTGCCACACACTTCTTACATTCAACCATATCTTTGGCATCCAATGTTAGAGGCTTAGGAATGTCTTGATCAATGAATTCCTTGAGGCCATTATCTTCTAGCACTACCTCCATCTTGTCCTTCCAGGCTATGTAATACGAGCTTCCATCCAAGGCATACTTGAGTCTCAAACCATAGAAAGTCATTTGCCAACCCTAAAGTGTGAACTGCAAATTTGAATTTCACCTATAACACCAAACTCGAAATCTCCTCTATTATATTGTCTTCAGCTCCGATACCATGTAGATTTTACTGTAGATTCAATACCTGAAGTAATTTTCTAAAACACAAGACAAGAATCTACTCTACTTTCAATAATGTAAACCAATAGATCAATTAAAACAATAAGCAGAAAGAGGAAGAATATCAATTGCACATAACGCAATATTTCTCTAGGGAAAGTAAATGCTAAAAACCCCTACTATCTATATTCCATTAACCAGAAGATCTGAGAAGAAAATACAATGATTGTTCTCACTAGAACAATTCCTACACATGTATGATCAACTCTCTGCTCACAAGCTAGCTCAAGACAACACTTAGCATATTCTGCTGCTCTCCAAGCCCCTACTTCCTTGCACAATTCCTAGAGGAATTAGCCTCTATTTAATGAGGAAATCGTCTTCCATAGTTGTGCAATCCAAAATGAGGTCCTCAACAACTTACATGCACCATCTATACAACTCGGAAAATTATACAACCGATGGTACATTGTCCCTGCACTCTAATCTCAACTGGGTCTTCCTCTAAACTCACATACATGAGTTATTCTTGAGTGAATCTCCAGTTAGTTAGAGTAGCACTTAGGATGCACCAGTGCACCAACTCACTATTGGACCTCTAACAGTTAGAACTAGTTTAACTGACTATTACTCGGTCAAACTGAGTTATTTAATTACAACTCAAATAAACTCAATCTGGACCCCTAAAACTTAGGGATCACACTTACATGACTCCAGATAGACTTCCAACTCAAAATTCCTAAGTTAACTAACTCAAATTAACTTAGTTAACTATTACAAGTTGCTATGAGAAAAGAATTACAATTTAATTCAAGGACAAATTAAATTGGAATTTCTATATGCTATTTTTAACATTTCTTGTTGTTATTTTCAACATGCAACAGCTAAATTCAAGGGCAAGAAGACAATTATTTATGTTCCAACAACTAATGAAAGGCATGTGCAACAACAAAAAGAAGACTTGCAGCCCAAAAATAAGTCAAAGAAATATCAACAACAACAAAAGAAAATGTTGGCCAAGAAAATCAAACTACCCAACATTCAGGCCAGCGTAGAAAGTAGCGTTCTAGGTATAATGATATTTTCCCAGGATATTGTTTCACATGCACAAACTATGCCCACAGAGTAGCAAACTGCAAAGTAAACATTTCCTACTTGCAACTCAGATCTAGAAGAAGATATTAGTAGAGGAAAAGCAAACACAAGTATAATAATACTTTTGCTCCTCTCACTATGTGGTGCAATGTTTTCATTATAGAGATTTTGAGGTCTAAAATGGGTCTCAAAATAAAAATGTACAACCAAAATCAACTTTATAAGAACCAATATGATTCAAGATGATGATGTCAACCATGGGGGAAGATTCACCATTTTTGGAGTAAAAAGGTAAAAATATTAAAAAATAAAAAGGTAAAAAAAATTGTTTTTTCAACTTATCTCCCTATAATTTTACACAAATTTCAAACATGAACACTCGTTGGATGAGGAATTTAATTCCTCATCCAAGGAGTACCCATGTTGCATATTTTTAATGGACCTTGCTACACAAAAAATGAGAAATACATGACAAATGTGATTGCAATCACATTTTTTCATGTGTTTCTCATTTTTCATGTAGCAGGGTGACACCGAAAGTATGCAACATGGGTACTCCTTGGATGAAGAATTAAATTTTGCATCAAATGAGTGCTCTCGCACGAAATTTGAGTAAAATCATAGGGAGATAAGTTGAAAATACGAGTTAAAAAAAAATAGTTTTTTATTTTTTCCTTCTAAAATTTGATGATGTAATCAAATCTTATTTTATTATTTCCACTATTCTTTTATAATATTCCTTAGGAGGCCCATTTTAGACCTCAAAATTTCTCTGATGTAAATGTCAGGATTTTGGGCATATAACAGTAAATTGCAGACTTAAGGAGAAGAAGATTGAACCAGTTATTGAGTAGAATGAAAAAAATCCCAAGGTCTAGAAAGAAAAGGAGAAATTGGAGCAATGTGATATTACTTTTTATGCTCAAAATGAAGGGAGCCATTGGTATGTGGAAAATGGTTGTTCCAAGAACATGTCACGATATAGAAGCAATTTTTTGACATGGAAATTAATTGATAAAGGTAATGTGACTTTTGGAAATAATGCTCTAGGAAAAACTATTGCAAAAGGAGTGGTTAGTTTGTCAAATGGAAAAGGTAGATCCAAAAATGTTCCATACATTGATGGGTTGAAGCATAACATACTTAGTGTGTCACATATCTGTGATCAAGGCTCTGATGTGATTTTTAAAGCCAAAAATTGTCAAATCAAGTCTTCAAGCATAGGTGAGATAGTTGTTGAAGTTGTGAGAACATAAAATAATGCCTATGTACTCAAAGAAAAAACAGAGAAGTGTTTCTTATCCAAGATTGATGAGATTTGGTTGTAGAATAGGAGACTTGGACATCTAAACTTTGATCGTATAGTCAAGCTAAGAAAAAAGAACGTTTTCAAGGACTTACCCAGGCTTTCAAAACCAGAGAATACAATCTGCAAATCCAGCCAACTAGGCAAGCAAACTCATGTTACATTCAAGGAAAAGGAGCACTCATCTTTCAAGCCAATGGAGCCAGTACACATGGATTTGTGTGGACCATCCATAATGCAGTCACCCACAGGTAAATTATATTTTATGCTAATAATTGATGATTTTAGCAGGATGGTTTGGGTTGCCTTCCTTAGAGAGAAATCTAAAGCTTTTGCGAAGTTCAAAGAATTCAAAGCCATGGTTGAGATTGAAATTGATTGCAAAATCAAGAGCGTAATATCTGACCATGGATGTGAGTTCACTTCAAAATAATTTGATGAATTTTGCAAAAAGAATGGCACTAAAAGACAGTTCACAATAGCAGAGACCCCCACAACAAAATGGTGTAGCATAAAGAGAAAACAGATCAGTGTATTTATTAGCCAAATCCATGATGGACGAGAGGAATGTATAATAGATATTTTGGGCAGAGGCCATTCATACATTAGTGGTTATTCTCAATAAAGCGCATTGCAGACTAAACAGTGACAAAACTCCCTATGATATTTGGCATGGCAGACCTGCAACAGTCAAACACTTCCAAAGTTTTTGGAAGCCGATGCTTTATCAAGAAAAATGATGAGAATTTGGGTAAGATTTATGAAAGAGTAGATGAAGGCATTTATCTTAGATATTCACATAACAACAAAGGGTATATGTGTTATAACAAGAATTCCAAGAGGATTTGTGATTGTGTTGATGTCAAGGTGGATGAACACTTTGAACCTGTTGTAGCTGCTACAACACACTCCAAAATTTTGGATTACACTCAATTTCAGAGCCTTCATTGGTATTGTACATTGATGTTGCAAACACTAGAGCTTATTTCATGAACTTTCTTGAAGTATTTTGTTCCCTTTTGCATGTGGAGTAAATTGTCGTCTTTTGGCATGTTTGGTTGTTGTGCAATGTGTACAAGCCTATTCTGATGGTTTCAAGGGTCTATATTTGTGTATATGAGTTGTTCTAAATATGTAAACATTTCTCCCACTCATTAACAAATTTCTTAGCATTGTCACACAAGTGTCATCATGGTCGTCCCAAAGTCTATCTTAAGTGTCATACTTGTCGTAATTTGTTATAAAATTGTCACAGAGAGGGAAATGTTTTGTTCATGTGTTCGGATGATCTATGTTGTTGTGTCATCAAAATATTCTAAGCGTGTGATCATAGTCAAATTTCATCACCGATCTCACTGATCCCACACTTAGCCATTTTTAGAAGAAAAAATCTTGACCAAGAAACCTAGCTTCATCGGGCCTCTCCTGAGTTACGCACTATGCAGTCTCAATCCTCTAACTTTCACCTTGTTGCTTGGCACTACCCAATGCGCAATTCCTGCCTCTCAAGACTGCTACACTGCGTAGTTTTTGTGCCCAAGCCCCTGCCTTGACCTCTAGAATTGCGCAGTCATGTCCCTAGCTCAACTTAAACTGCGCACTTCACATATTCAAGCCTCAAGTTCATCTCCTGGGCCCTTGAAATGTGTAGTTGTGCACTTTTCCAGCCTTCCTTAACCCCCAAAACTGTGCATTTATCTCTCCTGATGCCCATTCCCTCAGCCTGTCCCACTGGCTCAAGAAATTTCTCAATTTTGTCCATCAGGCCTAACTGAATTGAATATACAGTTTATGTTATGTATTTAAATTTTAATATTTTTTGGAGATAGATCTCTTCGAGGAAAAAATTGTAAAATTTAGACAATGTTGGTTGGAGGACTTTCTGACTGTAGGAAGCACTATGCTATGTATTTTAATTTGAATATTGTTGTTCATTGGAATGAAACTATAGACTTTTGGTGTTGACAAATTTATTCCAAAATTTGTATATTTCTGCACTAATGTTAATTATGCATGGTTCTATTCATATAATCAATTATCTCTTTATATGAAACAATAAGTTTTTATTATGTATATAAATAAATGTCTAATAATTATTTCCAAACATATTTGTTAATATACATTGGTTTAACAATCATTAAAATTTGAAAACTATTTCCATGCTATAGCGACTTATTCTTAATCATTTTCAGTCTATATCAATTATCCAAACAGAGTATGAATGGCACTAAATAATATCGATTATTAGAACTATTTTTGTAATTTGATATTCATTTCTTAATTTCATTTAACTATCCCCGTTTTAAAACCCTTGTGCCTGGTAATTTTCTTTCTATTTACCAGGTTAGGATTGCTTGATTTGTTTTTTGCATTATTAGCTAGGACTGGATTTAGATTTAGTTTTAATTTATTTTAAACAAAAGTCTCCTTGCATAGGAGCAATATTTCTCGGTGGCTTGCTTGAGCCCACATTTTGTTGGAAATATGTTGTCATTGATGTCAAGACCTGGCAAAGGTGTCAAAGGATGTCAAGTAGATCATGTTCCAAGGCACGAGAAGAAGAATCATGAGCAGTAGTTATGCACTTGACTTGCGAGAATAACAAAATGCCATAAATACGAAACAATATTGCCAGAAACACAGAAATATCACATGAATTGAGACAAGCTACAAAGATATTTTATTATTCATAAGTAGATTACAATGTTCACATCCATTTTCGATGGGGCAGCCTCCAATAAAGAATAGCTCAATCATTCTTCCCTTCCTATCTACGATTATTTATAGCTTTATGGCATTGAAAACACTAACTACTAGTGGTCCCTTACATAATACGGGTTAACCACTTTATTTATTAACTATGGCCCATTTATAACTAATTGTGGTCCCTTTCTATAATGTGGGTCAACCACTTACAATTATTATTAATGCGGATAACCACTTACTGGCTTTATTGACTCAACTAACTAATTATGACTCTCACTAGGCCCATTGGGCTTATTACATAAATAAAGGGGTTAGTGTTGGACCCTAACATGCCCTCCTCTTCAAATCCATGGAAACATTTGTCCATACAGAAGTAGGGAGTGGAAATGGTTGGAAGCTTCCCAGTAACATGATCATTTACCCTTTGTTGCATTGGCATACCTCACATTCATCTACACAAGTAAGAATGTTGTTCTTCATGCCGGTCCAAAAGAAAGAGCAATTTGTTCATGCATAAGTCTTATGAAAGCCTAAGTTTCCTGTGACCAGGGAGGAGTGCAGCTCTTCCAAGATGCATGTTTTGAGGGTAGAGGTCGGGGATAGCACTACCAGATCCTTGTAGTGAAGAACCTCATCCCTCCAAGGGTAGTCCTCTAAGGAATTAAGATTTTCTATTAATATATTAATGAGTTGGGATAGAGAGGGGTGGGAGAACCATTCATGATGAGCCTCTTCAATCCAATCTGGTATGGGTAGAGAAAGGGATAAAATGGTTCCCTCATCCTCAAATTGGCGCAATAAGGCGTTGGCCACTACATTGTCACGCCCCTTCCTATAAATTATCTCATAATCATATGCCAACATTTCTTTGAGCCATTTATTTTATTGTGGTGATGATAGATGTTTATCGAGGAAATATTTTAGGTTATGATGGTCAGTGTGGATTTGGAAATGATGCCCCAATAAGTATGGTCGCCACGTGTCTACTACATGCAATATGTCCATCATTTCTTTCTCATATGTAGATTGACCCATATTCTTGCCACTGAGTTTTTGACTCATGAAAGCCAATGGTCTACCTTCTTGCATTAACACTACACCAATGCACGTACATGAAGCATCACATTAAATCACAAAAGGTTTTGTAAAGTATGGTAGGGTCAATACTGGAGTGGAGCACATGACCTGTTTGAGAGCCAAAAAGGCCTGTTGAGCTACGTCAGTCGAAAGAAAGGAATTTTTCTTGAGAAGAGTAGTGAGGGGCCTGGAAATGCATCCATAATTGCATACAAATTTATGATAGTAGCCCTTGAGACCTAAGAATCCCCTCAAACTCTTCAAGGTTTTTGGTTGGGTCCATTCTTGCATTGCTTGAATATTTTTAGGATTATCCCTCACTCCCTCACGGCCCACATTGTGTCACAAATAATCTACTTCTTCCATTCCAAAGGAACACTTAGATAATTTGACAAATAATTTATGATCTTGGAGCAGTTTCATTACCTAGTCAACATGTTGAAGGTGAGTGTCCCATGTTATGTTGTATTTACGAATGTCATCAAAAAAGGTGAGGACCAATTTTCTGAGATATTGTTTCACAAGCTAGTTCATGAGGCTCTAAAAAGTGGATGGGGCATTACAAGGACCAAATGGCATGACCAGGAATTCATAATCGCATCATGAGGTCAGAACGTTGTCTTTGGAATGTCAACTTCCTTCATCCGTATTTGGTGATAGCCTTAGCAGAGGTCTAGCTTGGTAAAAAAATTAGCAGCATGTAATTCATCAAGCAGATCATCAACTACTGTGATAGGAAATTTGTCCTTGATAGTGATCTTGTTAAGGTCCCTAAAGTTTGGACACATGTGCCATTCACCATATTTCTTTAGAACCATGACCACTGGAGATGAATAAAGAATGGTGTTGGGATGAATAACACCGGCTTCGAGCAATTCCTTGATGATTTTTTTTGTTTCATTCTTTTGGCTAAAAGGATATCAATAGGGGCAGTCATTTGGCAGTTGGGTACCCAAGAGAAAACAAATGTTATGATCATGTTCACCCCTAGAGTTTGGGAGCTCCTTAGGTTTGTCGAAGACCCACTAGTAGAGATCCAATACTTGTTTCATATCAGGATGAATGCGAGGAGTGGATTCAGTGGCTTGAATGGCATTAAATTGTGATATTATCCCATGATGGCCCCTTTTTAAAAGCTTCTCCATTCGATGCAAGTTGATGATAGTAGGAGCACCTGCTTAAAGCCCCCCTAGTGTATGAGTGTGGTTGTTATGCTTAAAGATCATATATAACTCATGGAAGTCCATTTTCATAAGGCCCAATGTGCGGAGCTATTCAGCACCAAGGACAATGTCACAACTTCCCATTTCAATAGAAAACATGTGGGTTTTGAAATGATAATCCCCCATTTGAAGATTAATATTTTCATAGTAGCCTTCACATTTCATGGTCCCCCCATCAGTGATAAGGCCTTGGAAATTAGATATCGCCCTGACAAAACAATGAACTACTTGTGCTACTCTCGTATGGCTAAATTTATGTGTGCTACCACTATCAATCAACACTACTACTTGTCGATGTTTAATAAAACCTCAGATTTTGAGAGTCTGGGGAGAAGAAATGTTAGCCAGGGCATTGAGTGAGATAACCAGCTCATCTAGCGTAGATGGAGTATTAGTATTTGGGTCTATTAGGGGTTCGCCCTCTTCCTCCTCAGACAATTTAGTGAATGGAGCTTCATCGGATGAGTTGTTTTCAGTAGCGTCAATTTCAAAGAATTTTGGTTCCTTGCAATTATGTCCCGAGGAGTATTTGTCATCACAATAGTAGCAAAGTCCTTGTTTCCTTATTTTGGCCATTTTTGTCAGTGACACTTTTTGAACCTTAAATGTTTAGGTGGGGCCCATAGTCGAGGTGGGACGTGCTCATGCAACAAAATTTGGATGATTGGATTGGGCATTTAAAGTGACTTCTACCTCTAAGGTCTTATTGAATGCTTCCAACCAAATAGTTAGGTGACGCATTCCAACATGGGCTTGGATAGCATCCTTTAAGCCACTGATGAAGCATTCCAAGTAAAAGGCATCTCCTAGTCCTTCAATCCAAATGGCCAATTGTTCAAAGGTTGCAATGTAGTCCCATACCGTACTTGTTTGCCTGAGCTTAGTGAGACGACCTAGAAATTGAGATCTTGATCAAAGCGGGCACAAATGGCTTTTGAGAACATGTTCCAAGTTGGCCTCCCTGGATAGCATTTTTTATGCCATTGTTATCACTCTTGGTCCAATTAAAGAGCTCCCACATGTAGTTTAGTTTCATCTTCCCAAATATTGTTAAGGCAGAAATATTGTTCCATTTGTGCCACCCATATCGTTGAGTTAGAGCCATCAAATTTGTACATGTCTAGCATGGGTGTCCGGTGGCTTGGATATTGGTTACCTCCATGGAAACGAATGTGATGGTTGGATTCTCCTTCTACTTGGGAATCAACACTATGTTCTTCCGTTATGGGTTCGCAAGACATATTTAGAGAAGTCAATGCTTATGTGATTTTTTTGATGGGTGCCTGGAAGTTATCAAGTATTTTATCAAAGGCTTTGACTCTCTCTATTGCCTTCTCCACAGCCATAACTTCCAACTTGGTACCATACATACACTATCCCTGGTCAAATTTGGAGTTTACTTAAGAGTAGTATGGTTGGAAAGAGGGAAAGCTTAGGAGTCTAGTGATGTGGGTCACTTAAACCCGTGTCTGGAAAAATTTGGGACCGCGTGAAAATTGGAGGCTTACAGGTGAATGTTAACACTGTGATCAGGGCATCATCTTGAATCTTATCGGCTAGGTCTCCTTCAAGCATCTCGAGATGGCCCCATGTTTTTTTTTTTACTCCGAAAGGAGTTTTGCTCCCAACTAATCAATATTGCAGTGGCTAAAATCCAGAATGCTTGATACTTCCAAATATCCTATGAAAATTGAGCCTGGATTATAGTAATCAAAACCCCAAAGTTTTGGCACATCAAAATATGTTGCGAAAATATGATCTAAACTATGGCAGACAAAACCCTCACTACATAAAGAGTTTGATCTATTATGTGGAAACCACAACTATTGAATCTGATATGTACTATGGTATAAGAATCCCAACTATTGGATCTAATCTGTATAATGGCGGTCGAACCCCAATTGTTAGATCTGATCTGGACGAAAAGTTAGGGGTGATCTTCATATAGTTGAGGGAACTATGGTCAAAAATGAGTGTTAGGTGCTACAGATCGTTATGTACACTAGGGTCCAACAATAGTACTCAACCCAATCTTTTAGAGCGCTAAATAAGGAGGATAGAACATACCCTTATTCGTACTACTCAACTACCCTATTATACGTGCAAGTAATCTCCCTAATTTGAGTGAGCGACCCCTAAATTAATTTAGGCCTTTCGATGCTGGCAGCCTGAATTATTCATATATTATATATGTCATTACGGTCTTGATCGAAATACATGACGATTCCCTAGCCTGATGATACGGTAATTACGCGTTTAGGAGATCATGCATATATATATATATTCAGTTATCTATTTTGAGAAGATCGAACTCCAATCTGCTATGTATATATTGATGGACATTTCTTCCAGCATTCATTAATATGTTAAGTTGAACCAGATAAATGGGATTAATTATATATGTCTTATGGCATCTTTATTTATTTCATGATGGAATTCTTATTCATGATCATTTCATTACACAGAAAATGCATATATTCGATATGTTCATTACGCATTTATGATTAATTTTCATTCTGAAATGCATTTTATATGTAATTACGTGATCTCAGATTCGATAAATATAATTCTGACATGAAATATATGATCTAAGTTGATTGTGTTCAATGAGAGTATTTGCCATTGCTCGATGCGCCAAGCCGACTACGTTCTTCACTTTGAGTGTCGCTCGACCTTGTTCCCAGTGTACTTTAGTAGCAAGATGTTTGACAGCTTATCTAAAGTTAGGTTTCAGGTTACCCTAGGGTTCTTCCGATATACCCAAGGGTACATCGAAGTGCAGTCTAGTTCTGTCTAGTGTGCTACTGCTAGAAGAGGTACCCACAGGGGTTACAAGGGAGTCCTACAAGAGTGAACCACCTCTTGTAGTTCCTACATGCATGCCTCCCCAAATCTACAGGTTTATGCACTCAATAACAGATCTTGTGATTTAAAGAAGTTGGAACATGTCTCTAACCTAAAAAAATCTACGAAAATTGGAGGTATAGATGACCCTAGAAAGTGCTATGATACCGCTTGTTATGCACCTAACCTGCGGTAATAATAGAATGCCATAAATACAAAACAATATTTCTAGAAACATAGAAATATCAAATGAAATTAGACAAGCTCCAAAGATATTTTATTATTTAGTCATATTACAATGTTCACTTGGCTCTTCGAGGGTGCAAGATCCAACAGAGAAGATCTCAATTACAATAATACTGAATGATTCTTCCCTTCCTATCTACGACTATTTATAGATTTATGACATCTGAAACCCTAACTACTAGTTGTCCCTTGCATAACATGGGTTAACCATTTTATTTATTAACTATGGCCCGTTTATAACTAATTGTGGTCCCTTTCCTATAATGCGGGTCAACCACTTACAATTAATATTAATGTCGATAACTTCTTGTGGGCTTTATTGACTCAACTAACTAGTTATGACTCTAACTAGGCCCCTTGGGATCATTACATAAATAAAGGGGTTAGGGTTTGACCCTAACAGCAACATATATGAGAATGGTGTAGTCAGCTTGGAGCCATTTATAGAGCATCAAATTATCTCAAATGAAGATGAAAACCACTTGGATGAAAAGAGTTTGGAAAAATATTTCCATGGTATGTGGAAGTCTGAAAAATGGCCTTCTGGTTTGAAATATAGAACTAGTCAAAGTGGTAGGACCCTAAGTTAAAGTTAGCAGAGTTAAGGAGGTTGTAGACCCATTTTGGAGCATGTGTTTGTTTGGAAAAATGACCAAACCTAGCGGCAAAATTTGTGGAACTTTTATCTAGTGGACAAGGTTGAGTTGGTGTCACAGCAACACAGCACGAAAGGTTTCCATTCGCTGCGAGCAGAGCTCACACTATAACTTGGCTCGACAAAGGAAACTCGGTGGTAGTCTCTCGACGAAAACATTAAAGAGCGATTAAGGTTTAAGTTGGATTACATAGAGTAGGAAAAGGTGGCATGTGACAATGTAGTTGATTGGCAATGAATTGAGTGAGAGGGCCCTAAATTGACTGCAAAGTCTGCAAAGGCTTGCCTGGAAAGGTGACTTGTAGGGGTGATTTTAGGGGCGAATGTTCGCCCTTTGGGGGCGAATTTAAGGGGTTTTAAATTTTTAGTGGGCGAATATTTTGTATCATAGTACATTTTTACAAATCACCTCAAATAGCCC
>APFE031286708.1:14039-95708 GCA_000404065.3 Pinus taeda
TATATACATATCATATTATTGATAAAATCGCCTTCCATTTTTCCTATATACCATGGAGATTCGCCCATTTATTATACATGTAAATTTAGGGGGGGTTCTTAAAATTTTCCGTGTGCCTGAGAGCATTTCAAAGGAGTGTTGCAAATGATTCATCACGTCCATAGCATAAGCCTGTGGATGCCAAAACCTATGGATGGAACGATTCAATAGCATAAGTGAAAAATTAGTGGTTGTTTAGCAGTTAAGTCAAAGTCAAAGTCAACAAACATATGAAATAGAAAAGCCTTATTAAAACCTACTAGTAGGCCAGAATAGCTAAAATTGCAAAATTAATCACTTTAACTTGCAGAAACAAATGGTTAAGGTCTGATAACTTGGTGAGAAAATCTATAAGTCTGAAATAAACAAGACAAGGCAAGAAAAATAATAAGGATTCATGCAGCAATACAAGAAAAGCAAGAAGCCAAGATTGGTAAAGCCAAATTCTTTATAAGAAAGGTTGAGCAAGTACGTTGGAGAGTTCTAGTGAGCGAGTTGAGGTGAAGTCGTTGGTGATCTCAATAATCAGGGATTGTTGAAGGTATTGGTGAATAAGGAAGAATTATTTATTTGAAGGCAGAGATGGAATTCATGGTTCTAGTATTAAAATGGTTTAAAGTTGAATCAGTGAGTGTCAAGCAAGTTGTAGCTTGCAAATTAGGGGTTCGTGCTCCTTCCATTGGGTGTTGGTAAATCATTGGGTTGGTAGCTCCATTTAGTTGTAGTTGATAAATCAAGGAACTGTAGCTAGAGAATTGTAAAAGCAAGTTGTAGCTTGCCTTGTGAACTAATGAAGAATAATTTTTGAAGAATTTGTTTACTTGTGAAATTTTTTCTTGTCCTGCTTATTTAATTAATATTTAAAGTGCTTCATGGTATCCTGGTGTTCTTGCAAAAGTGAAAGATTTTTTTTGAAGTTGACAAAAATCCTACAATATTGATTCACACCCCCCCCCCTCCTCTTAGTATTGTCTTGGTTTCTAAGAATTGGTATTAGAGCCTAGTTACTTATGGTCATTTTAACAGATGAAGAAAGATCAAGGTCCATGGAAAACTAGGAAGGAGGATTTACCAACAGGGCACCAATGTTCAATGGAACAAACTATGTGTGTTGGAAATTGAGGATGAAGACCTACATTCAATCCCTTGGAGTTGATGTGTGGGACGTTGTGGAAGAAGAATACAAAAATCCTCCAGAAGTGATTGCAAAATATCAAAAGATGGAGTTCGCGTGCAAAGCTAAAGAAATGAATGTCCTTCTTGTTGGCCTACTTGAATCAGAGCTTCTCAAAATTATGGACTACACATCTACTAAAGCTATCTCGGACAAAATGCATAGTTTCTACGAAGGTGACTCGAATGTAAAGAAAGCTAAACTTCAAGGCTATAGGATGCAATTCGAGTCTTTAAGTATGCATGATGATGAAGATATTGCAAAGTATTTTTAAGAGTTGATGAATTCGTGAACACCATAAGATTGCTTGATGAAAAGCTAGTTGAAGTTGTGGTAGTTCAAAAGGTGCTAAGATCTCTTCCTGAAAGGTTTAATCCCAAGGTTTTAGCCATTTAAGAGATGTATAATCTAAACACTCTCACTCTAGATCAACTCTTTAGAATACTTACTACCTACCAAACAAGTATTTATAATGGAAATTCTGTAGCCAAAGAATCAACCTTCAAAGTAGAAAATAAGTGCAAAGAAGAGCATGAAGAGTCTTATTGTAAATTAGATGAATAAGAAGCCAACTTTGTGAGGAAGCTTAAGCGAGGATCTAGAAAGTATAAAGGTAATCTACCTTTTAAGTGTTTTAATTGTGGCAAAGTTGGTCATTATGCATAAAAATGCCCTTGAAAATAAGAAGAAATATTATGACCCTAGAGAAAATTTCAAGAAATTTCAAAAGGACACAAAGAAGGCTAAGAAGAGGGGTTTCTATGTTCGAGAAGTAAGCTCATCAGAAAGTGAAGGTAGAGACTCCTCAGATGAAGACAAAGATGATGAAATCCCAAAGTAATTCATCCTGATGGAAATAGAAAACATGCAAGTTGAAGCCATTAATTATGATGATGAAGAGAGTGAAGTGGATTTAGAAAGAGAGATGGTGAGTGCACTTGAAGAAATAGAGAGATTGAGGAAGAAAAATAAAGCCCAGAAGGAGTCTTTGATAAAGAAAAATTTAAAGTTGTTGAGTCATTTCTCTGGTAAGTAGAAGATGGTAAGAAGATTCAAGAATCCTTGAACCAACAGTTGAATGAAAATAATCAAGCATGTGAAAGGCTAGAAGGATAAATCATGGTGCTAAAGAAGGAGTTGGAGAAGGCCAAGACACAGTTGAGTTTCAATCAGAAATTTAGTAAAGGGACTGAAGATTTGAATGAAATATTGGAATCATGGTGAGTCTCTAAAGATAGTAGTGGTCTTGTATTTGAAGCAGAGTACAATGTAATGTAGATTTTCCTGTCAATTCAACAGCGCATGTAATTTTCTAAAACACAAGACAATAATCTACTCTACTTTCAATAGCGGAAACCAATAGATCGATGAAAACAATAAGCAGAAAGAGGAATAATATCAATGGCACATAACACAATATTTCTCTGGGGAAAGAAACTGCTAAAAAGCCTAACTATCTATATTGCATTAACCGGAATGTCTGAGAACAAAATACAATGCTTGTTCTCACTAGAATAATTCCTACACAAGTATGATCAACTCTCTGCTCACAAGCTAACTCAAGCCAACACTTAGCCTATCCCACTTCTCTGCAAGCCCCTACTTCCTTGCATAATTCCTAGATGAATTAGCCTCTATTTAATGAGGAAATCCTTCTTCCATAACTGTGCAATCCAAACTGAGGTCCTCAACTGATTTCATGCACCATCTGTACAACTCGAAAATATTATACAACTGATAGTACATTGTCCCTACACTCTAATCTCAACTAGGTCTTCCTCTGAACTGACATGCATGAGTTATTCTTGAGTGAATCTCCAATTAGCTAGAGTAGCACAGAGGATGCACCAGTGCACCAACTCACTACTAGACCTATACTAGTTCCTCCAACAGTTAGAACTAGTTTAACTGACTATAACTCAGTCAAACTAAGTTACCTAATTACAACTCAAATAAACTAAATCTGGACCCCTAAAACTTAGGGATCACACTGACATGACTCCAGATAGATTTCCAACTCGAAATTCCTAAGCTAACTAAGTCAACTTAACTTAGTTAACTATTACAAGTTGCTAGGAGAAGAGAATTTCAATTTAATTCACAAGGAGAAAGTAAATTGGAATTTCTAGATGTTATTTATAACATTTCTAGTTATTATTTTCAACACTCCCTCTCAACAAGAAAGGAATTAAAATCTATCTCGATCTTGAACCATTGGAATGTTTTGCATGCAACACTTCTATCTAGTGTTTTTTATACATCAACTCTTGGAAAAACAAAAAAACAAAAAACAAAACAAAACAAAACAAAAACAAAAACAAACAAACAAACAAAAACAAACAAACAAAAACAAACAAAAAAAAAAAAAAAAAAAAAAAAAAAAAAAAACAAAAACAAAACAAAACAAAAACAAAAAAACAAAACAAAACAAAAACAAACAAACAAAAAAACAAAACAACCAAAAAAACAAAAACAAAACAAAAAACAAACAAAAAAAAACATCCAACCTGAATTAGTATGATGCATTTGTCAACAAAGTATTTGACTGCTACTACCTCTGATGGCTGAAAACTTTGTGTTTCACTGACTCTGCCTTTTTGCACTGTTGTCAACTCTTCTATTTGCTCTTCATTATCTGACTGCTCTAGCCTCTGTCACTCTGATCTCTGACTGCATCAACCACCACTGATTCATCCTACTACTGTGTACTCTGGGCTCCCGTAGCAAAGTAATGATCTATGAGACAAAACCTCTCAATGGACCCTGCGCAATTTCTTCCCTCTTGGAACTATCACTCCACGTCGCTCCACCTCTCACTCGGAGGTATGGATGCATGTTCTCCCTTTGCCCACTTGGCTCGAAATTTCCCCCTACTAGAGGTCTTTGCATGAGTGGATGCCACCACTCGATCTCCTCTCTTCTTCTCCAATTGTGGCTGCTCCACAATTTTCTGAGACTGCTTCTTCTCTACTTGAGTGGATCTCTCCACTCAGTCTCCTCTCTGCTTCTCCAATTGTGGCTACTCCACAATTGTCTGAGATTTATTCTCAGGCTTCTTCTGGGGCTGCATGCTGAGAGGTAATTCACTCTCCCTCTCAAGCAGCAAGTCTCTAACGTTTGCCTTGCTCCTCAAGGGTTTGCATGCATCTTCAACCTCAAGAGCATACAAGTTCTTGACTAGTGCACCAATCTGTTTCACCTTTCTCGTGGCGATGTGTGTAAGGAAAACATTTCCCTTACTAAAAATCACATCATAGCCACAATCTTTCAGTACCGTGACTGAAACAATATTATTCTTTAGTCTTTGAACATACATCACATTTGTGATTCTGAGAGGGGAGCGAGACTCCCTCTAAAAGGTAACTACACTGATCCATGTAGCTTTATACCTCCCGTCATCTCCAAACTTTATGCTCCACTTGAGGTCTTTCTCCTCAAAATCACTAAAGATATCTTTGTTCCCTGTCATATGGAACAAGTCACCACTGTCAAGATACCACCCGCCTCCCATGATAGTGTTAGCCATGCATGCAATGAGAGTGAAATCAAGTTCGAATTGTGAACCTAGAGATTCACCTCTTGCAGCTACTGCAAGCTCCTTCTTACTTGCTTTATTCTATGGGAAATTTGTGGCATAGTGCCCGTGCTCTTGACAGTTAAAACACTTGGCTTTTGACAAGTCCATCTTCTTGTCTCCTACCTCGCCTTGGGACTTATTTCCCTTAGCCTTATTTTCCTTACTTTATAACACAAATTCCTCTTCCACGTCTTTGGAATAGGTCCCATCTCTGGTGTTCCGTCAAAACTCCTCATGTACCAAATCTGACCACAGTCGTTCCCAATCTGACAGCATCTCCCTCCCATTGATAGAGTCCTGATAACTATTCCAACTCTTGGGAAGTCCTAGAAGAGCTAGGCTCACCATGTCATCCTTGACAACAGCGATTCCAACACTTCCAAGCTCATCCCGACAATGGGTGAACTTCGTCAAGTAATTTGGAATTGAGTCGTCTGCCTCCATCTTGATTTTTCAAATTTTGTCCTTCATTGCCAACTTCTTATGATCATTATTGTTCTGAAATAGGTTTGTCAATGCTTTCCACATAACATATGGAGTTTCCTTTCCATGGAGATTCAAGACAATGTGGTCTCAAACCCCCTCAAGGATAATTCGCCTCGCCCTTGCCACACACCTCTTCCATTAAATCAGATCTTTGGCATCCGATGTTAGAGGCTTAGGAATGTCTTGATCAATGAATTCCTTGAGGCCATTATCTTCTAGCACTACCTCCATCTTGTCCTTCCAGGCTATGTAATTCAGTTGCCATCCAAGGCATACTTGAGTCTCAAACCATAGAAATCCATTTGCCAACCCTAATGTGTGAACTGCAAATTCAAATTTCACCTGTAACCCCAAACTCGAAATCTCCTCTATTATATTGTATTCAGCTCCAATACCATGTAGATTTTACTGTAGATTCAATAGCTCATGTAATTTTCTAAAACATAAGACAAGAATCTACTCTACTTTCAAAAACGTAAACCAATAGATCAATGAAAACAATAAGCAGAAAGAGGAAGAATATCAACGGCACATAACACAATATTTCTCTAGGGAAACAAAATGCTAAAAACTCCTACTATCTATATTGCATTAACTAGAAGACCTGAGAAGAAAATACAATGCTTTTTCTCACTAGAACAATTCCTACACATGTATGATCAACTCTCTGATCACAAGCTAGCTCAAGACAACACTTACCCTATTCTACTGCTCTCCAAGCCCCTACTTCATTGCCCAATTCCTAGAGGAATTAGCCTCTATTTAATGAGGAAATCCTTCTTCCATAATTGTGCAATCCAAAATGAGGTCCTCAACAGATTACATGCACCATTTGTACAACTTGGAAAATTAGACAACCGATGGTACATTGTCCCTGCACTCTAATCTCAACTAGATCTTCCTCTAAACTGAGATACATGAGTTATTCTTGAGTGAATCTCCAAATAGCTGGAGTAGCACTGAGGATGCACCAGTGCACCAACTCACTACTAGAACTCTAACAGTTAGAACTAGTTTAACTGACTATAAGTCAATCAAACTGAGTTATCTAATTACAACTCAAATAAACTCAATTTAGACCCCTAAAACTTAGGGATCACACTTACATGACTCCAAATGGACTTCCAACTCGAAATTCCTAAGCTAACTAATTCAACTTAACTTAGTTAACTATTACAAGTTGCTATGAGAAAAGAATTACAATTTAATTCAACGACAAATTAAATTGGAATTTCTATATGCTATTTTTAACATTTCTTATTGTTCTTTTTAGCATGCAACAACTAAATTCAAGGGCAAGAAGACAATTATTTATGTTCCAACAACTTATGAAAGGCCTGTGAAACAGAAAAAAGAAGACTTGCAGCCCAAAAATCAGTCAAAGAAATATCAGCAACAACAAAAGAAAAATGTTGGCCAAGCAAATCGAACTACCCAAAATTTAGGCTAGCATAGAAGGCAACCTTTCATGTATAATGATATTTTCCCAGGGTACTGTTTCACATGCACAAACTATTGCCACAGACCAACAAACTACAGAGTAAAAATTTCCTACATGCAACTCATATCTAGAAGAAGATTTCAGTAAAGGAAAAGCAAACACAGGTATAATAATATTTTTGCTCCTCTCACTATGTGTTGCAATTTTTTCATTAGCTCCTCTGACTATGTATTACAATGTTTTCATTATAGAAATTTTGAGGTTAAAAAGGGGTCTAAAAATAAAAATGTACAACCAAAATCAACTTTACAAGAACCAATATGATTCAAGATGAAGATGTCAACCATGGGGGATGATTCACCATTTTTGGAGTAAAAAAGTAAAAATATTAAAAAATAAAAAGGTAAAAAAATTATTTTTTCAACTTATTTCCCTACAATTTTACACAAATTTCAAGCATGAACACTCATTGGATGAGGAATTTAATTCCTCATCCAAGGAGTATCCATGTTGCATACTTTTTATGGACCTTACTACACGAAAAATGAGAAATACATGACAAATGTGATTGCAATCACATTTTTTCATGTGTTTCTCATTTTTCATGTAGCAGGGTGCCATCGAAAGTATGCAACATGGGTAATCCTTGGATGAGGAATTAAATTTCACATCCAATGAATGCTCTCGCACGAAATTTGAGTAAAATCATAGGGAGATAAGTTGAAAATACGAGTTGAAAAAATAATTTTGTATTTTTTCCTTCTAAAATTTGATAATGTAATCAAATCTTATTTTATTATTTCCACTATTATTTTATAATATTCCTTAGGAGGCCCATTTTAGACCTCAAAATTTCTCCAATGCAAATGTCAAGATTTTGGGCATATAATAGTAAATTGCGGACTTAAGGAGAAGAAGATTGAACCAGTTATTGAGTAGAATGAAGAAAATCCCAAGGTCTAGAAACAAAAGGAGAAATCGGAGCAATGTGATATTACTTTTTATGATCAAAATGAAGGGATCCATTGGTATGTGGATAATGGTTGTTCTAGTTACATATCACAATATAGAAGCAATTTTTTGACATGGAAATTAATTGATAAAGGTAATGTGACTTTTGGAAATAATGCTCTAGGAAAAACTATTGCAAAAGGAGTGGTTCGTTTGTCAAATGGAAAAGGTAGATCCACAAATGTTCCATACGTTGATGGGTTGAAGCATAACATACATAGCGTGTTACATATGTGTGATCAAGGCTATGATGTGATTTCTAAAGCCAAAAATTGTCAAATCAAGTCTTCAAGCATAGGTGAGATAGTTGTTGAAGTTGTGATAACATATAATAATGCCTATGTATTGAAATAAAAGACAGAGAAGTGTTTCTTATCCAAGATTGATGAGATTTGGTTGTGGCATAGGAGACTTGGTCATCTAAACTTTGATCATATAGTCAAGTTAAGAAAGAAGAATGTTTTCAAGGACTTACCCAAGCTTTCAAAACCAGATAATACAATTTGCAAATCCAGCCAACTAGGAAAGCAAACTCGTGTTACATTCAAGAAAAAGGAGTACTCGTCTTCAAAGCCACTGGAGCCAGTACACATGGATTTGTGTGGAGCATCCATAATGCAGTCACCCACAAGTAAATTATATTTTATGCTAATAATTGATGATTAGCAGGATGACATGGGTTTCCTTCCTTAGAGATAAATCTAAAGCTTTTGCAAAGTTCAAAGAATTCAAAGCCATGGTTTTGATTAAAACTCGTTGCAAAATGAAGAGCGTAAGATCTGACCATGGATGTGAGTTCACTTCAAAATAACTTGATGAATTTTACAAAAAGAATGGCATTAACAGACAATTCGCAATAGTAGAGACCCCCACAGCAAAATGGTGTAGCATAAAGAGAAAACATATCAGTGCAGTAATTAGCCAAAGCCATGAACGACAAGAGGAATGTATAGTAGAGATTTTGGGTAGAGGCCACTCATATATCAATGGTTATTCTCAATAAAGTGCATCATAGACTAAACAGTGACCAAACTCCCTATGATATTTGGCATGGCAGACCTGCAGCAGTCAAACACTTCAAAGCTTTTGGTAGTAGATGCTTTATCAAGCAAAATGATGAGAATTTGGGTAAGATTTAGAAAGAGTAGATGAAGGCATTTATCTTAGATATTCACATAACAACAAAGGGTATATGTGTTATAAGAAGAATTCCAAGAGGATTTGTAATTGTGTTGATGTTGTAGAAATTTTGAATAATATGACACTTATTCACAGAGATTATCCTGATTATACACTATTTGTGGAATCATGCATAATACATAACCTCCTCTACGTTGATCATCAATTTGCAGTATTAAATAAACAATCGCATGCGCACATTAAAGCATCAATCACACATATCAACACAGTATATCACAGGGAAAGCATACAACTAAAAACCCCCAACTATCTGTATATTATATTGATTGAGAACATATAACAATACATAGTACAATACTCCTCACAAGTACTCAGTACTATCTCCACCTGTTACACACAAACTAGCTCAGATCTGAATCAATCACAAGTTCAAATCTCCTCTGCTTCTTGCCTACCTCCACTGCGCAATACCTGTTGAGAATAACACCAAATGTGTGATCCAAATTCGTATTCCCTTTGGTTATACCATGCAATCCTCATTGGAAATACTCAATCCATTGATTGTGCAAATCTCATGCACAACTATAGTCCCAACTAACAGTTGTCTTGCCCTTTCACTCACCTCTAACACTTGTCTCCACTGAACTGTCCATGCACTAAGTTAACTGATGTATTCTTTAGTTGATTTATGAGTTAATAATTAGTGAATTAGTTAATGAATAATTCACACCACTCATCACTTAGTCTATTTGTTAGTTAGACTAAATACAACTAGTTCAACTAAGTCAAACTGAACACAACTCCATAAACTCCTCATCCAACTCCACTAAACTCAATCACTTGAGTTCTAACTGAAGTCCTTCATGCAATAGCTCAAGTAACCCATAAGAAACACGTATTTCCTTCTGGCAGTTGCATGTGCCACATCCGTAGCTCGAACTGAAGTGATCCAAGAGGATAAGATAATGTTTATAATCCAAATATTATTAAGAGCTAATAATATTCGACTGTTCTATTTTTAGCTTGGCAGTCTAAAAATAGACTCCACCCATATGTCTAAAAATAGACTTTGCGCCAAAAATAGCCTGCGGGACCACTTAGTGAAGGCGACTTCTTTTCACTAAGCTCCATCATCTTGTTGCATTTTCAACAAGAAGGATCTCAATCATCCAAGCAAGATTGAAGGATAAAATTGCAAAAGTTTTGGTTAACACGATAGTTTCTAGGTTTTGTTGTATCTATATTTTTCTTCAAAGGGCCATTATCTGAAAACGAGAGCCCTCGTATGCAGCAAATGTATTAATGAAACAAGTCTTAAAGGGCATAAATTTATGCGTGCATGTGTATGAGATCGATGTATTAATTTTCTTGTGTTGTTATCTTTTGTTTACATGTTAAAACCATAGTAGCATTTTCTATTCAATAGATCTATATTTTACAACAATGAATTTTCCATGTAATAATTAACCACTAACTAGGGTTAAGAAAATTTAACAAGCATGATCTAATTTGGAGAATTAAGGTATGAAACTTTCTAGGGCCATTTTGAGTTCTTAAATGACATTTTTTTGGGGTAAAACTTCTCACTTAATTGTCAAACCTTATTACACTATTATACACTCAGATACCTTCCCAACATTGCAAGAATTGTGTCGATCAAAGTTTGGATGCAAAAGTTATGCCTCCCACAAGTTGATCTATTTCCATTGACCACCATGGTTCAAGAGGATGCCACATCAAAACACATTACTCAGGCCAAAGGGGTTAGCCACATGGAGATTATGATGAAGACTCTAAACGGGTCATATTTGTACCTCTAGTTGGGAGTTGAAGGAGTCAAACGTGACTGCTCGCTGGTTATCGACTTATGTTATAAACTAGGGCACCAAGAAGTAAAGGGGTTTCATTCATTTTGATTATATCTTGTTATACAATAGAGCCAAATAACTTGGGACTGCGAGTGAGAGAGCATAATAGAGGGGGTTTAATGTCTGTAGTAGCCTACCAGGCCACAAGTCTTAGGAAACTTCACAACGAGTGCCTTCTCCTTTTGTACTAGCATTATTTTCATTATAGAGAAAGAAAGCGCAAAGCAAGCTCACCTTCCAGTTGAGTTTTATTCCATAAGGGTTTCATGAAGCTTATTTTATGTTCATGTGGGTGGTGTGTGATTGTATTTTACGATTCTCCATTTTCCATATTTTATATACTACAAGCATAGGCAGAAAACAATAATTTAATAAATATAGAATTTGTGGAAATCAACCCTCATAGTATAGCTTTTAGTCTATTTTTATAAAATTTCCTGTGACACATTATCCAATACAATATCCACGGTAGTTTATTGATCAAACAATTTAATCAATTTTATGAAGATTGTTGTCTAAACAAATTATTGCTTTACATAATGATTCCTTTGAACTATCAAGATATTTAATTTAAGTTAAAATTTCATGATTCCTTTCAACTTAATATTAAGGTTATTCAATCCAAATTAAAATTTGATAAAAAATCAATAATATATGTAGAAATTGACTACAATTATTGTGATTTACCTTGTTGTAAAAAACGTCTATACAATTTGTTAAACTTAACCTTACAAATTGTATTGATCAATACCAAACAAACAATAATCTTTTTTTTGCTTAAGCAAGAGTCGTGCCTTCTATTTCATTAAAACAAGCATAATTTACAAAATTTCGAACAAGCCATCAAACAGTGTGGTCTTAGGCTTGCAAGGAGCTAGCTTGACATAAACTAAGCCCTCGAACCCCAAAAAATACATTCTCAAACCATTTGAGAACAAACATACATAAACAACGGGGATCCCCGGTTCCGAGAACCCTCCCCTCAAAAGCTGCGCTATCAAAAACCTAATCCTGCCCTTAAATCTCTACTGACCAGACTTCTTATGGATTCCGACACTTGAGATCCTTTTCGCACCAAGAAGAAACCCAATGGATAATCCCCGGGCCCCACCAAACCACTTGATCAAACCCGATTGTTGATTGGCTAAATCCCATCGGACGATGGAGCAGCACATTGCACAGCCGAAGAGATCGCACTTTAGTGTGCGATGAGGGTGGTTTTTAGGCCCGACCCTCATCCATGTGTCAAGATTTGAATGGAATCGCTGCCCAAAATTCCAAACCGCCTTCCGTATATAAGCGGTGCGATCGCCCCTAAACCACTTTGGAAGCGGTTTGGTGTCCCGCTACTGGAAATTGTGAAAAGTTTCTCGTCGTTGTTTGTTACTTTCCACCTTTCTTCTAATTGAGATAACCTTGCGCCGACTCCGGGGAAATGCAAGGAAGAGATTCCCACAATTGTTGAGGCTAGTCCTGCTCGATCTTCCACCATAGGCTTGTCAAACCAGGAAAGTGAATCTTGCCAAAATCTGATCATTGCGAATTAGCTTTCTGAGTTTTGTTCCTATACACTTCTTTGTCCTCTTCCCCCTGGTTATGGCAAAGTTCTCTGAGGTTGCTCGGCAACATTGCGAGCCAATCCATCGAAATTCTGCTCTCCTTACAGCTGACACCTTGGTTGGCAAGGATGTCAGCCAACTTGTTGGCCTTTCGACGCACATGGATGAATCTAAGAGTGCGCAGTCCCTGAAGATGTCCCTAAATTTTTTGGAGAACCCGTACTAGCCTCCAATGTTTTGTAACTTTCTCTGGCCCAGTACCATGACTGATTCTCTTGGCCGCGTTAATGACTAGCTCTGTATTAGCTTCTATTATTACATTTTGGTAATTGTTTTGTTTCAGAAATTCTAAACCGTGTTCCAATGCCATTAATTCCGCCATGTTGTTGGTGGCTTTTCGTAGATGACCATAGAAGAGGGAGATGATACTTCCCTTTTCATCCCTAAGAACCCCTCCAAATCCTGCCATGCCCGGGTTTCCCTTTGAAGCCTCGTCGATATTATACTTTAAAAAGCCTTCTGGGGGAGGATTCTAGAAATCCTTCACTGGTTCCCTCATGTTTATTTTCCTATCTATACCTTGTGGACTAAGCCTCTGCATGTCTAACTACCTGAGAATTGATAACTCTGCTTTTGAGGGAGGATTTTTGGGGAGATCCCTAACTGTAGTGCTGACTGTCTCCTTGAGCTGTTTTGAGATTTGCTCCAACAAGCGAAGGAGGAACTCTTCTCTTCTTTGAAGATTCTTCTGTTTCTCTCTTTCCACACATTCCAAATGATGAAACTAGGCAACAGAGCCCAGGCAGAGTTAAGAACTTCATAATCTGAAAATTTATTCCTCCAATTGTTCAGGGTTTTAGTGATGCTTCCTTTATCTCTATTAGACTCTTTGAAGATGGTGGCAAAAAAATCCCATAACCTGGAGGTGAAAATGCAACTGTTGAGAAGATGTTCAATGGTCTCCTCTTGGACTTCGCAGAGCTGGCATCTGGAGGGTCCCAGCATACCTCTCTTCCTGATACTATCCCAGGTTAAGATTTTCCTATGGTGTACCAGTCACATAAAGAGTTTGATCTTCATCCGGCCCCTGTGCCTCCATAGCTTCTGCCAAGTTCTGTCCGTAGCTTGAGATTCCAGCCCAAGGAGAATACCTTTTGCTTCCTTAATGTTGAAGTTGTCGTCTTTGTTGATGCCCCATCTTAGTTGATCCTACCCTTCAGTAATTAAAATCATCCTCTGATCCAACAACCTCTTGAGGGTCTCTGCTCTACTGTTCAGTGTCCTGTTCTCTCCGCCCTCTAGTTTTTTCCATGTTCTCCATTTTTCTGTATTGTGAGAATGCTCCCAAAAGTCCTTTACTTTCACTAGTCCTTGGTTGTCTGTCTCCTGTTTGAGGCCCAAAAATTCCTCTCTTAAAAGAGTTGGTTCTTGTGGCCATTTGTCCTCCCAGAAAAGTCCCAGATCTCCATCTCTGATTTCCCAGAAACTGTTTTTTTGGACAACCTCTGTGTTCTCCCAGGTCTTGTTCCATATGGGGGAGCCCTTTATGTTTCCAGACATTCTTATGAGATCATGAGGAAGCCAGGCACTGGCATATTTTTCCTTCCAGATGCTTGCCCAATGAGCCTTAGGATCCTCAACCCACCTCCACCAAAGTTTGGCCCCTAGAACCTTACTTAGAATCTCAATATCATCCAATCCTAGGCCTCCTTGGTTCTTAGGTTTACAAATCTTATCCCATGCTACTAAAGCCCATTTTTTCCTTGTTTCCTCTTTGCCCCAGAGAAAATCTCTTTGAATGTTTCTAAATTGCTGTAAAACTCCTTTTGGAGCTGGGAGAGCAGATAACATGAAGACAGGGATAGCTTGGAGCATTGCCTTTGTGAAAACCAGTCTCCCTGCTAGATTTAGAGACCTGTTTGCCCATTTCCTGACCTTATCTTACATCTTAGTGATTAACGGTTCCCATATGCTTTTGTGCATAGGTTTAGCTGTTAGAGGAACTCCCAAATACTTAGAGGGGAGAGAGTCTCTATGAAATCCAAGGATTCTGGAGACATTTCTCTAGATGGCTATATGGGTATTAAAGAAAAATATTTTTGACTTGGAAAGATTCACTTCCATACCTGATGCCAAAGCAAAGTCTTTCAAAATCTGTTTGTATGCTAGCGCTTCTTTGACCGTGGGAATTCCTTGTAGCATGGTATCATCTACGAACTATTGATGAGTCATAACTTGACCATTCTCCGAAAGTTGGAGTCCTTGAATTTTTCCGGTTGCTCTAGCATGCTTAATGGACCACCCTAGCCCTTCCATCATGAGGATGAAGAGAAAAGGAGAGAGTGGATCTCCCTATTTGAGTCCTCTAGAAGGAAGAAAAATATCAGAGGGAAAGCCATTAATTAGAATTGAAAAGCTGGAGGAAGTCACCAGAGCCATGACCCATCTGATCCAATTATGATCAAAACCAAATGCTGCAAGCACTTTCTTGATATATGTCCAATTCACTTTATCGTATGCTTTGGCTATGTCCAATTGCACTATCATTCCCGATTTCCTTTCACTAGTTAACGAGTGGACCACCTTGTGAGCTTGTATGATGTTATCTAGAATTTGTCTGTCTTCCACATAACCTGATTGTTCCCCCAAAACCAGTGAAGGCAATAAAGGTTTGAGTCTGTTGGCCACAACCTTGGAAATTATCTTATAGACAACATTGCATAAAGCGATGGGTCTATACCTCTCTAGAGTTTGGGCATTATCCTGCTTTGGAATTAGGGAGATAAAGAAGGTATTGAGAGCTTTCAAAATGGTTCTGTTCAGCCTGGAGCCTTCCACTACCCTTGTAATATCCTCTTTGACAATATTCCAACAAGCTTTGAAGAAATCTACATTGAAAACATCCGGACCTGGACCCTTACCATTTTGCATTTCCTTGAGGACCTCACTGACCTCCTTTTCGGTTACAGGTCTGTTGAGATTATGGATTGGGGATATGCTTAATGAGGTCCTTGATGAAAGGAACCCTGTCTAAAGTGTTTTCCTAAGCAATACCTCAGAAATGCTTAACTAACATTGCTTCTATCTCCTCATGAGATTGATGTATGTGCCCACCCGCGTCCTTGATCGAAGAGATTCTGTTGTGAGTCCTATTTGCTATAGTGGATTTATGGACAAATTTAGTATTTCGCTCTCCTTTTTTTAGCCATTGAATTTTTTATTTTTGTTTCCAAAGAATTTCCTCTTGACTGCATAGCTTTTCCCATTCTTGGTGATGTTTCTCTACTTGGTCATTTTTGTCCTTGTCAAAGCCTTCCTTGATCAAGGCTTGGTTGAGCTCCATTATTTTATTTTCTACCTCTTTCTTTCCTGCAAAAATATTACCAAATTCATTCTTATTCCAGGCTTTAAGCTTCAACTTGATGTGCTTTAATCTTTTGTGAAGCAGGAACATTGTTGATCCTTGAGTTTGCAAATCCTCTGCCCACCATTCTTCAATGTCGCTGATGAATTCTAGGTGAGAAAGCCACATGTTTTCAAATCTGAAAGGTCTATTTCTTGGGGTGCCTATGCCCTTGATTTCTATTTGAACCACTCAGTGATCTGAATCTCCAAAGGGAAGAATTCATGCTATTATTTCCTTGTCTATAAGCATGAGATCCTCAGAGATCATGAATCTATCTAACTTGGAGGCTACCTGTGAGTCCCCTCCTCTTTTATTGTTCCATGTATAGAGGCCATTGTTTGTCTCAATATCAACAAGCTTCATGCTTTCTAAAAAGATTTGGAAGGCTAAGGAATCTTTATTTAGAACTCTTGTACCCCCTTTTTTCTCTGAGAGAGATCTAATCATATTGAAGTCTCCTCCTAGGACCCAAGGTAGTCCTGCATGTCTGACTCGTAGATCCACCAAGGAATCTATGAACTTGATTTTATCATTTAAGCTTTGAGGGCCATAAACATTCGTGACTAGAAAAGTGTCCCTGTCTCCTACTGGCTGTATAACAACTAATAAATAATTCCTTGATGCCTTCGCATCAATTATACCAATTTTTTGGGGATTCCAGAGTGTGAGGATACCCCCTGCTGTATTTTCTGCTTTAACTTCTCGAAACTCAAATTTGCTGAGCCATTTACTATGGATTTACCTTAATTTCTGAATGGAACATTTAGTCTCTTGGAAAAAAATTATATCCGGAGCTGCCTGTTTCATTCTATTATTCATCATTCTCTGTTTTCTCTTGCTACCAAGACCTCTAATATTCCAAGTTGTGAACTTCATAATTAAAGATTGGTAAAGGAGTAACTGGTTAGGTCTTTCATCTTACCTGAATCCACCATAAGCTTTCCACATTCCATCAGTAGCTCGTTTTGTTTTTTCCTGCCTCTTTTTTTCCCTGGATTTCTCAGTGCTAACCCCGGAGTCATTTTTACTGCTTTCACCCCTTCATTGCTCTGTCTTTCAATGTTATTTACTCCCTCCAAACCCTTTGTCTGGGTTTTCCATAAGAATAGCTGCTGTATTCGATTGAGCTCTTCTTGAGGTAGTGATTCTACCACGTCAGTTGTTCCCTGAGCTAAGAACCCTTCTAGATCCAGATTTTCTCTGTCAAGAATCTCCTGTAGCTCATTGTCCTCCATATCCATTTCACTCTGGGTCATTTTCTGATCCATTTCCAGCTCTGATTCATTCAACATGATCCCCTTCTGCTTTTCATTTTCCTGTGTCTGATCTCTTTCTTTTTCCTTTTCCTTCTTCTCGTAATCTTCATCCATTGCTTGATCTTCTACTGATATTTCTTCATCCTCTTCAAGAACTTGGAACTGGTTCTGACTACCCTTTTGTCCTTAAGCTTGGTGTTGCTTTGGCCCTTTTTTGTTGCTTTTCCCTTTATGAACTACTTTGTGAAAGCGATCTGTATCTTTCATTGTGTTTAATTTGCTTTTGTTCTCTGCTTTACTGAGGGGGCAGTTTCTTAGAAGGTGCCCATGTTCATGGCATCTAAATGGAATATGTTCATACTCAACTGTTTACAACCATTCCTCATCAAAAATCTCCAAGATGACTTCATCTGGAAAAGCTCCGGATAGGTCCATCTCCACACAGATCCTCGCAAAAGAGGTGTATTTTCCCCTCCTCGTGGCTTCAGAGGCTTTGATAAACTGACCTAATTTATTGCCAATTGCAACAAGGGATTCAATTTGCCAATAGTCAAGAGGTAGAGAATAGAGTCTTACCCAAACTGGAACTGAACTATTGGCAAACTGAATCCCTTGTAGAAACCTTTGGACCCCAGATGTAGATCAATGCTACCTTTGAGTTTCCAGTGGTATCTTATCCATGTTTGTAAAGCTTTTTTAGTGGGCCATAGCCCCATGAATTTGCATATGATTGCATAAGTCCGCATGTGATCTTTGTGCTTCTGCAGTGCTGGATCATTTAAAACTACTCTAGGAGTAATTTCAGTTCTGGGTTTGCACCGACCCTTATGATTTTTGTCTTTTGTTCCCTGTATTTTGTCATTTTCTTCCTTGTCTTTTGTCATTTTCTTCCTTGTCTTTTGTGCCATCCTTCTCCTTCGATTTGGTATTTTCTGATTCCTCCTCCCTGTTTTTTCTTCCTTCCTCCGCTTCACCTTTTCCTTTCTCCGAAGGCTTCTTACCCTTGTTGGCCACCGCTTCCTTGTAAGAGGGAGTGGAACTCCCTCCTCTGCACTGATCCATGAAGAGAAATCCACAGCAGTTGACAAAAACCGTGGTCGCCTTTGCTTTGCTTCGCTTCCTCTCCCAAACAAATAATAATCAATAAACAAATGCTAAACAAATAATAATCCATCAACCAATGGAAGGCTTTATTGTTTGAGGAGACTAATAAGTTCCTAGTTTCCTTAAAAAAAATTAAAAACAAACTTAAGGGAATCATAAATTCAAAGCCAAAGGTGATAAAAATGTTCAACATGTTAGATTCGTAAATAAACAGAACTGAATCGTTGACGAGTTCAATTCGTGTCCATTGCAGTTTGGAAACCTGGATTCTTCAACACTAAAATTTTCAGGTGCAAAAAGGAGATCGTTATCGTTACCTCAATCTTGCACTACGACGTAAGATCATACATCATTGCTAACCATATTTAGATCATAAATCATAACTGATGGCATTGAATCGTTGCTGAATTGCACATTTCGCGCCAGTTTTTGGGGTTGGTTGCGCAAATGGCGACGAACGTGCCCTCTTCCGCCTTCAACCTGAACATGCCTGTCCACCCTGAAACCTTCTTTAGGGCATCTTTTGCCCTTCAAGGAATGAAGCTACCACGAATTTGGTGAAAATGGATTGCCTTCGAAAGAGCGTAATCGGGATTCATTCATCTTCCAACTGTACACAGATATGATCCGCCTAACCTCTAACAATACAAAATGTTATATTTGGGTGATTTGGACTTTCTTGTTCTGTTCAATCTTTTTTCAGATCGAGAAAACAAAAACACGCAGCATGGACACCTACTTCATTTCCCATGGATCCCCCACATTGGCGATAGAGGACCTTCCCGCAAGGCATTTCTTACTGGGTTGGAGCAAAATACTAGCAGAGAAGCCCAAGGCGATATTGGTCATCTCTGCTCATTGGGATACCTCAGTGCCTTGTGTCAACGCTGTCAACAAAAACAGCGTAATTTATGATTTCTATGGCTTCCCTCGAGAGATGTATCAGGTAAGTTCTTTTGCTCTTTGAATATGAATCAAATTAGACTTTCAACAGCTGTGTTCAAGTGCTTGGCTCCTTGTATGACAAGGATGTTTTCAAAACATCAAAATTCCATAAGAATGGAAATGAATAAGTCCCTTTAGGGTCTGGTTTGCCGTATCTGAAAAACTTTATGGTTTTGCATGAAATAGGTTGATTGACGTCTTACTATGGCTACAAGATGATAACCCAAAGAACATTTTCACTGGGAAACTGTTTAGGCATTTTTCTGAATGCTATCCAGAGTAATACTGCCTATATATATGTAAGCCCCTAATCCCAAGGGATCCAGGTTGATTCGATTCCATGACCTCCTTGTTCATTTTAGCTTCAGCATGGCGAGTGGAACACTTGAGCTAACCCTTCGAGATATATATAGGTAGCCCATTCCACTGATTAAGTGCTTTGAGCTTCCTGCAAGACATATCAGACTAGTTGTCTTTGTTGTCTACCTCATTTGATGTTCTTACGAGGCAAGGGCTGTAATTAATGCTAAGAGGTTTAACCTGAGTACCATTTATGAAATATGAAGAAGTGCTTGAACTTTACATACAAAGTTTTCATTGAAATTTATATACATATAATGGATTTGGTTGTTTCTACTTACTGGTTTATTTCATTTTTTTGACCAAGTTAATCTGGTTTAATGTCCAAATGTTTTGGAGGTCATACGTACCTACATATAGAAAGATGAATAACTTATTATAATTGGCAACTACAGGACCTGATAATTTGTTAATTCTTTTTCTTTTTCTTTCGCTAATTTGCGAGTTTAGTCTTTTGTATTTGGCAATTGCTAATTTTTTCTCCTTTGCTATTTTGCTTGCTTGTTTAGTCTCTGTGTTTGTTTAGCAGTTGCAATTTTTTCCCTTTGGTGTTCGACAGTTGCTCAAGAAAGTTGATTTCTGCTATTTCATATTTAGATGGCATACTCGTATCAACGGGGCATTGGAACAGCAGTTAATATTCATCTTTATTACATACCGTTGAGTAGCTTGTTTGTCCAACTTCATTTTTCAGCCACCCAACCCCTTGATCAATCTAATCGAGATTGATTTCCCGATAAAACTCTTCGTCAACCTGATCTGGATTGCTTTTCGTATTAACTCCTTGATTAATCTGGCCTAGATTGGTTTTCGTGTTAACTCCTTGATTAATCTGGCTTAGATTGGTTTTCCTATTTCTTTGATTAAGTGCATCTTAGACCCCAGCATTTTATCTAGCAAGAAGGAAGGAACCCAAGCATGCTCGTCGATTAAGACATGGCCATCCAAGGCTTATGTTAAAGTAAAGATAAGCCTTGGATGGAGACATGTCCATCCCAGGCTTATGTTGAAGTAAAGATATGACTTTTTCGAGTGGCAGCTGGATTGGTGATGGCCATGGTATGGTTTTTGTGAAGTATGTGGATTGAGGTTTAAATTTCTTTTGATTTATTGGGTGAAGCACATATGGGTTCATCTAGAGCAAAGTTACTTGGGAGTGGGAGCGAATCTCAGAGCGTTTCTTTTATATATATATATTTTATATCGTGATGCATATATGTCAATAAAAACATGTAGAATGATGAATTAGATATAAAAAACATAGATTGAACCATATGACAACAATCATTTAGAAGTTATAATCTTCATCAACCACGTCCACAAGTTAGTAACATAGTAACATACAACATATTGAGTCTCATGATTCATCAATTCTTAAAGTTTCCAAGCTTTCAAAATTCAATATATAACATTTATCATCATTGATCACCAAAGTTTTACTTCTAAGCTAAGTGTAACCATTACAACAAATAATATCTAACATGAAATGAAATGAAATGAAACAACTTTCAACTTTCATGAAGCATCATATTCATAATTCATTACTAATGAGTTATAATTGCTAACTTCAAACTTAAATTGTCATATATTGTTTACAAAAAATATCATAATAAATATGAAATAGTCAATAGTTATAAAAACTACTATAAACTAGAAAATTCAACTAAATCTATTATCTATTGCTAATTCTTGGGCCTCTTGCCACCACGAGAAATGTCTAATTTTTATTCTTGTTGGAAAATCAAGATCTTTGTCATTAATATCACCCTCTAAGCATTAATATCCAGAGGTATCTTTGTCATTACCTCTGGATTTGTATAGGAATCTTTGTCATTAATATCACCCTCTAAGCATTAACATAAGATAGAAAAAGCATAGCATGTCAAGTCAAGATTTTGTTTTAGTGATGCGTACATTTTTAGGAGGGTCATGATAGAGGAGTTCAATAACCAATGTCACTAACATCAAGGTACATAGAGGGATTGGTGCTCTTGATTAAATACGAGTTCCATACCATAATACATGACAAACTCCAATGAAAACATTGCAATCCCCCCAATCCTGAAATCCTAAAAAACTTATAAGTCTGCTGGATTTTGAATGAAATTTAAAATTCTACTTTCTCCATATGAAATCCAATGAGGTCGGAACCACTCTCAAACATCCTGAGTCATTTCATGGTAATGTTAAAAATTTAAGTAAAAGGATGATGAAAATGAAGATTAAGGAGAATGTCACTTTTATTTTAAGAATTTAACATTACCATGAGTCGCATATCAATACTAAGGCCATAGGCTTCATCATTAGGCTGCCCCACTCAAAACTTATTTGTTTCTTTCAAAAACATTGCATTTGGAATATTATTGCAAAAAAGACTAAATGCTCCCGAAAAGGCAGCGAGTGTTTTTTTTTAGGGAGCGCGCTCCTGAAAAAGCTCCCAAGGCGCTCCGAAGCCGCTCTCGCTTGAAGTGTGAATTGGGAGCAGGAGCTAGTTGGGGGGGTGGGGTGGGAAGGCGCTCCCCCGCAACCCTGATCTAGAGATTATAATGATAGTGATCGATATTGATCCTGTGTTATGCAAGTATGCACCCAACCTAATTACGAAATCCTTTAAATATTAAGAAAATAAAAATCGATAAAATTTTATTTTGAAAATTCGTAAAAGGTTTGTCTTTTGTTCAAAATGGTTGATTACTTGAAGGCTGATATTCTTTTACAATTTTATTTGTCTTGATTAATAATTTCCAAACCAGTTTCTTGAAAACCTCCCCGCACTTAGACAAGGTTGCCCTTTGTTGCCCAACCTTTACGCCTTGTTGTCAGAGGTCTGTTGGGTTGTGTTATATTCTTTCCACGACTAGCCCACGTAGTCAGCCGGGGGGTTAGAGGGGGGACGAAGCCCCCCCTTCATTCCGCCGATTGCGTAGCGGGGGCGGCAGCGCCCCCTGTTCAGGGGGTTTGAGGGGGGCGGGTAGCCCCCCTCTACGGGGTTCGGGGCAGCGCCCTAGGGAAATTTTTTTGGACCCTATATTAGGTTGGGCGGACCTACCTATGGTTTTGTGCATGGTTTTCGCACATGGTTTTTGACGTGATGGTTTTCGGTCCATGGTTTTGGCTGTGATGGTTTTCGGTCTGTGGTATTGGATGCTTCTACATGTATAAATATGTATTGTAACATTGAAAGAAACATAATGAAAAATCAAGCTGGTAGTCTCAGTTTTGGGATCCATGGGAAAATCTTTGTGTATATGTGTTTTATGTGTTATGCTCTTGCATTGTTTGTTTTCTGTGTTTTAGAATTCATATGCAGGTAATTTCTGTACGGGGTTAAAACCTACATTTGGTATCAGAGCTGTTTTGGTTTCAAGGGGACGCCTTTGTTGTTGAGGGGTTTCGCTCGGGCCTGTGGTAGACCCTGTTCAATGGGAGATCTGTGGGATCGATTCTGGTGGTGAAAGAAGATGGCGAGTAGTGGAAAGATAGAGATCGAGAAATTTAATGGTCAGAGTTTTGAGTTATGGAAACTCAAGATGGAGGATCTGTTGGTAGATAAAGATAAGTGGATCACGATAGATCCGGGTACTAAACGAACAAGAGTGTTCGATGAAGAATGGAAGAAGCTGGATAGTAAATCTGAAAAGTGCATCTTTATTAGGTATAAGGATGGTTTAAAGGGTTATAATTTTTGGAACCCAGTAACAAGGAAGGTTGTGTACAACCGAGATGTGGTGTTCAGAGAGGTGAAAAATGTTATTAAACATGAAGTCCCATCAAAGGAACTTGAGAAGATAGAGTTTGAGCTAAAGGAGGAAGAATCAGACTCTACAACAGAAGAGGAATCAGAAGATGAAGAGTCAAAAACTCCGGTTGTGAGAAGATTAGTTCAAGAAATAAGGTAGCCAGAAAGGTATAGTCCATCTAATTTCTGTTCAAATTTTGCTTTATCTATTACTGATGATGATCCCATAACTGTGAAGGAAGCAATAGATTTAGAGGATGGAAAACTTTGGAAAGAGGCTATGGTTGATGAAATGGCATCTTTGCACAAAAATGAGGCTTGGGATCTGGTGGAGTTTCTGGCTGGAAGGAAACCCATTGGAAGAAAATGGGTGTTCAAGAAGAAGACAAATGCAGAAGGAAAGGTGGAGAAATACAAAGCTCAGTTGGTAGAAAAAGGTTATTCCCAAGTGTCGGGAATTGATTTTTGTGATATAATGTTTTCTCCTGTCGCCAAGGTAGCTTCTATTAGATTACTTTTATCTGTTGCTTTTGCTTTTGATTTTGAGGTAGAACAGATGGATGTGGAGACAACATTTCTCCATGGGGATTTTGAAGAGGAGATCTACATGAAGGAACATGAAGGCTTTGTGGTGAAGGGTAAGAAAGAACTGGTATGAAAGTTAAAGAAGTCTCTGTATGGGCTAAAATAGTCACAAAGGATGTGGTATCAGAAATTTGATACATTTATACAGGGACTTGGCTTCACCAGAAGAAAAGCAGATCACTATGTGTATTTTAAATTAATTGGTGACCATGTTATTTATTTGATCTTATATGTGGATGATATGTTGCTGGCTAGAAATGACAAAGAAATTATCCAGGATTTGAAGACTCAATTGTCCTCCAAATTTGACATGAAATTTCTTGGTGTTGCAAACTATATTTTGAGCATGGAAATTAAAAGAGAATGGGCAAAGAGGAAGCTCTGGTTAAACCAGAGGAATTATGTCGAGACAATATTGCAGAGGTTTAATACGCAGGATAATAAAACGGTGAAGGTTCCTATTCTTGTAGGTGTAAAGTTATATGTTGAATAGTGTCCCAAGACACAAGAAGAGGAAGAGGACATGTCCCGTGTTCCATATGCAAGTGCGGTCAGCAACCTGATGTATGCGATGGTCTGTACTAAACCAGACATTGCTCTATGTATCATTTATAGATGACTTCTCAACTAAAACATGGATATATTTCCTCAAGAAGAAATTTGAAGTCTTTGACATGTTTAAAGAATTTAAGGCTTTGGTGGAAAACAAGACAGACAAGAAGATAAGGGTGCTGAGGATAGATAACGATGGAGAGTGTTGTAGCAAGGAATTTGAAGAATTTTGTAAGAAGTGTGGTATAGCACGACATGAGACTAGTCCATACACACCTGAGCAAAATGGAGTTGCAGAAAGAATGAACAAGACGTCGATGGAAAGGGAAAAAAGCATGCTCAGTGATGCTGGGTTAAGACAAGAATTCTGGGCAGAGGCAGTGGAGACAACATGTTACTTGTTTAACAGATCACCTTCATCAGCGTTGGAGGATAAGACTCCACAAGAGGTATGGACTGGTAAGAAACCCTCTCTTTCACATCTGAGGGTATTTGGATGTTATGGATATGTACATGTTCCAAAGAAGAAAAGAACAAAGTTGGATAGTAAATCGTAAAAGTGCATATTTATTGGGTATAAGGATGGTTTAATGGGTTATAAGCTTTGGAACCCAATAACAAGGAAGGTTGTGTACAATCAAGATGTGGTGTTCAGAGAGGTGAACAATGTTATTAAATATGAAGTCCCATCAAAGGAACCTGAGAAGATAGAGTTTGAGCTAAAAGAGGAAGAATCAAACTCTACAGCAGAACATGAATCAGAAGATGAAGAGCCACAAACTTTGGTTGTGAGAAGATCAGTTCAAGAAAGAAGACAACCAGAAAGGTATAGTCCATCTTCTTTCTGTTCAAGTTTTTATTTATCTATTACTGATGATGATCCTATAATTGTGAAGGAAGCAGTAGATTCAGAGGATAGAAAACTCTGGAAAGAGGCCATGGTTGATGAAATGGCATCTTTGCACAAAAATGAGGCTTGGGATCTGGTGGAGTTGCCGGCTGGAAGGAAACCCATTGACAACAAATGGGTATTTAAGAAGAAGACAAATGCAGAAGGAAAGGTGGAGAATTACAAAGCTTGGTTGGTAGCAAAAGGTTATTCCCAAGTGTCGGGAATTGATTTTTGTGATATTTTTTCTCGTGTTGCCAAGGTAGCTTCTATTAGAATAAATTTATCTGTTGCTTTTGCTTTTGATTTTGAGGTAGAATAGAAGGATGTGAAGACAACATTTTTCCATGGGGATCTTGAAGAGGAGACCTACATGAAGGAACCTGAAGGCTTTGCGGTGAAGGGTAAGAAAGAATTGGTAGAAAGTTAAAGAAATCTCCATATGGGCTAAAATAGTCACCAAGGATGTGGTATCAGAAATTTGATACATTTATACGGGGACTTGGTCTCACCAAAAGCAATGCATATCACTGTGTATTTTAAATTAATTAGTGACCATGTTATTTATTTGATCTTGTATGTGGATGACATGTTGCTGGTTGGAAATGACAAAGAAATTATCTAGGATTTGAAGACCCAATTATCCTCTAAATTTGACATGAAAGATGTTGGTGTTGCAAACTATATTTTGGGCATGGAAATTAAAAGAGATCAGGCAAAGAGGAAGCTCTAGTTAAACTAGAGGAAGTATGTCGAGACAATATTGCAGAGGTTTAATACGCTGTATAGTAAACCGGTGAAGGTTCCTATTCCCGTAGGTGTAAAGTTATATGCTGAATAGTGTTCCAAGACACAAGAAGAGGAATAGGACATGTCCCGTGTTCCATATGCAAGTGCAGTTGGTAGCCTGATGTACACGATGGTCTATACTACACCAAACATTGCACATGCAGTGGGAGTATTGAGCAAGTTTATGTCAAAACTAGGGAAGGAACATTGGACAATAGCGAAGCGGGTTTTCAAGTATTTGCGTGGAACTAGTGATTATGGTTTGTGCTACCAAGGAAGACCAGGATTGGATAGAGTTTTGGATATTCGTGGCTTTGTTGATGCAAACTGGGTTGGAGATCTAGATCAGAGAAGATCTACAAGTAAGTATGTGTTTAACCTATTTGGAGGTGAAGTTAGTTGGATGAGTAAGAAACAATCTGTAGTGGCGCTATCAACTACAGAGGCAGAATACATGGCAACCACTCATGCAAGCAAGGAAGCAGTCTGGTTGTAGAGATTGTGTTCAAATATGGGGTTAGTACATGGAGCTATAAGGATAAACTGTGACAACCAAAGTGCAATTTTCTTGGCAAAGAACCCTGCTTACCATTCAAAGACAAAACACATTGATGTTCAGTATCACTTTGTGAGGGATATGATAGAAGACAAAAAGGTGTTGCTAGTAAAGATGGACACTTTGAAGAATATTGTAGATGCATTGACAAAATCTGTGAGCTCTGAGAAGTTCTCTTGGTGTAGAGAAACAATGGGCGTTGTAGGGCTAGATAAATGAATAAGCTCTCCTGTGGACCCCTGTGGAAAGAAAACAACAAGTGGGAGAATGTTGGGTTGTGTTGTATTCTTTCCATGACTAGCCCCCCTTCGACATGGGGACATTGCATGAGGCATATCTTTGACATGGGGACATTGCGTGAGGCAGATCTTCGACATTAGGACATTGCATGGGCAGTCGAGTTGAGGATCTTAGAGTCTGGGGGATAGGCACGGTCACCACCAGCAAACATATAGGCTCTTCTAGACAAGTATGTAGTAGTGTTCAGGGATAATCCTGTTGGGTTGTGTTATATTCTTTCCACAACTAGCCTCCCTAGTAAACCGAGGGGTTGGGGGTGGGGGGGTCATAGGGGGTTTGAGGGGGGTAGGTAGCCCCCCTCTCGGGTCTAGGGAAGCGCCCAAAGGATTTTTTTCTGGATCCTATATTATGTGGGGAAACCTACTTATGGTTTTGTGCATGTGTTTCGCACATGGTTTTGGGCGCAATGGTTTCCGTCCATGGTATTGGATGCTTCAGCATATATATATATAATATATTTATATATATATATATATATTATATATATATATATATATATATTGAAAGGAACATAATGAAAAAAATCAATTTGGTAGTCCCAGTTTTGGGATCCAGGGGAAGATCTCTTTGTATATGTGTTTTATGTGTTATGCTCTCGCATTGTTTATTTTTTGTGTTTTATAATTCTTATGTAGGTAATTTCTGTATGGGGTTAAAACCTACAATTCCACTAGTTTAGCCACCAGATAGAGGGTTTGAGAAAACCATTGAGATAGAGCTAGGTATATAGGCATCCATCACTACTCCTTACAGACACCCTAAAGCCTATAAGGACGAGATAGAGAAGGCTATTCAAGAGATGCTTGCTTTGGGTCACATCAGGCCTAGTTCTAGTCCTTTTGCTTCTTTCGTAGTCTTGGTGAAGAAGAAGGATGGGATCCTCAGGATGTGCATAGATTAAAAATAACTTAACATGAAGACCCTCAAGAATCGGTACCCCATTCCCCGCATTGATGAGCTGATGGATGAGCTTAGAGGAGCCAAGTACTTCTCTAAGATCAATCTATGCTCAGGGTACCAGTAGATTAGAGTTCAGGATCAAGACTTCCCAAAGACAACATTTTAGTGCCACTATGGGCAGTTTGAGTTTTTGGTCATGCCATTTGGGTTGACCAATGCTCCCACCACAATTAAGTCTTGCATGAACCACATATTTCGGGGGCAGCTGAGGAGGTTCGTGCTAGTATTTTTTGATGACGTCATGATCTATAGTCGGACATAGGAGGAGCGCCTCCAACACTTAGAGGAGGTACTGCGCATTTTGGAGGAGCAATAGCTCTATGCCAAGCTCTCCAAATGTGAGTTTGGATTGAAAAAGATGCTTTATCTCAGGCATATCATTGGAGTAGATGGGGTGAAGGTTCATGAAGAGAAGATTCGGGCCATCCAGGATTGGCTAGTACCCTAAGACGTGACTACACTGGAGGCTTCTTGGGCATTTTCACTTACTAAAGGAAGTTTTTCAAGGGGTTATCACAACTAGTAGTACCCTTGACCAACTTGACCAAGAAAGGGGCCTTCGCATGGATTGAGGGATCACAGGCCACTTTCAATCGCCTCAAGGAGGTGATGAGCAGTTTCCCTATTTTGGCACTCTCAGATTTTTCCCAGCTATTCACGGTGGAGTGTGATGCATCAGGGGTAGGAGTTGGAGCCATATTGTCACAGAAGGGGCACCCCATAGCTTTCGAGAGTCGGAAGCTCCTACCACATGAGCTGTCATATTATATATATGATAAGGAGATGCTGGCCATCATGCATGCATTGGCCAAGTTCCACCAGTACTTGGTGGGTAACTGATTCCAAGTGAAGACTGATCACAATAGTCTTTGATATTTCATGGGGCAGCAGGGCCTCAAAGACAAGCAACAAAGATGGGTCAGCAAGGTGCAGGCCCACAACTTTGATATTGAGTATGTGCGAGGCAACCACAATGTGGTGGTCGATGCTCTATCCAGGAGATCGACTAGGTTATCTCTTATGAACATCTACCAAGATTCGAAGGCTCAACTGTTGGTTGAGTTCTACAAGGATAGGAAGGCCTGCAAGGTGTTAGAGGGGACACATGTAATGAGTGTTAGTGTGATAGATGAGGTCATCTATTACAAGGGGCACATTTACTTAGTGCCCAACTCGTAGTTGAGGAAGAGGGTACTCCAGGCAGCTCATGATTCACCATTTTCTGGACACCAGGGGTTTCGGAAGACTTACGTGGCTGTTCGGGAGAGTATCAAGTGGAAAGGCCTCAAGGAGGATGTGTTGTAGCACGTAAGGGAGTGTGAGGCCTTCCAACGGAACAAGGGCGATCTGACTCACCCTGCAGGACTATTATAGGTACTTCCCATTCAAGAGGGGAAATGGGAAAGTATCTCGATGGATTTCATCGTAGGGCTCCCCACAGTGTAGGGAAAGGATTGCATATATGTGGTGGTTGATAGGCTGACCAAATTTTCCCACTTCTTCTCCATCCCCACTAGATTCACGACTACCCATATTTCCGAGTTGTTCTTTCGGGTGGTTTTCAGACTGCATGGACTCCCTAAGAACATTGTTTATGATAAAGACAATGGATTCATGGGTGGTTTTTGGGAGGAGATTTTCAAGTTGGTTGGGACAGAGCTTATTCCTAGCACCAGTTACCACCCTTAGATGGATGAACAGACAGAGAGGGTCAACCAATAGTTGGAGGGGTACATGAAGAACTATGTGATAGGTCAGCAGAGGACTTGGATTCGGTGGTTGTACTTGGACGAGTATTTCTACAACACCACGCACCACATGTCTATTGATATGACTCCTTTCCGTGCCCTCTATGGTTATGATGCTCTAACTTTTGTTGATGTTATTTTCAGAGACATCCGGGCCCCAAAGGCTAAAGACTGGGTCCAAGAGAGCTAAGACATCATCAAAGCTCTCAGGGATAATCTAGCGACAACCTAGAATCAACAAAAACTATATGCAGATCGACACAGGGTAGAGAGGCACTTTGAGGAGGGGGACCTAGTGTACCTATGGTTGCAGCCTTATAGACAGTTAATGTTAAAACAAAAGGGGGTCAAGAAGCTACAACCATGCTTCTATGGGCCCTACCAGGTGACTAGGCAGGTTGGGGAGGTGGCCTATGAGATAGCTCTGCCTTCAGGGAGCAGGATCCATAACATATTTCATGTCTCATGCCTGAAGAAGGTGTTGGGACAACGTGTGACCACAATAACTCATATACCCTCATTTGATGACAAGGGCCATTTGGTTCTGGAACCAGAGGCCATACTAGAAAGTAGGGAGGGAAGACTGAGGAGCAGAACCATAAGGGAGTTCTTGGTGCGCTAGAATAACTTGCTAGATGAAGATGCCACCTAGGAGGGTGAGCACATACTAGAACACCTGGATGAGGTTGCTTGAGGGCAAGAAAAATTTGGGAGGGGAGGACTGTCATGTCCCTTCTCAAATGAATTAGTCACGTGGTGAAACAACACAATTTTGGCTTGATTTTTGGCTTAGGAGGAGGACCCCAAACACAGAACTTAGGAACTATAGGCAATTCGATTTATTTCTGGCAGCTAGTGGAATGTGGGGGCTACCGCATGCATAATTCGAACTTGGCCAAGGAATAGACTCGAAGGAATTCGAACTAGTGGAAGGAGTTTCCCACAAGAGGCTAAGGGGGTCCAAAGTGATAAAATGGGATTGAGCTCTCATTTTGTAGCATTCTGATTATTTGACAAACAAACTTACTCTTGTATGCTCTGCTGCTTAGCGAGTCTATTGACAGTTTAGCCACACGTCTTCTGCAGGGAAGATTCAACCTCTACTTCAGGGGACTATCTGTGCCTGCCCTAGGGATGCTTTTCCATAGAGTTTGCAGGAGTTTTAGCATCGATCCACAATTCATCTAGCCACATGGAGGAAGGGACTGCATACTTTTTGGGCAGCCAAAAATACGCAGATAAGGATTGAGCCAGCCAGAAGGTCTCTAACTTGTTAGGAGTTCTAGGAGAAAGAAAGGTAGAGGTATGCGGGTATTTTATCAGATTTTTGCAGCCATCTAGTCAATACACACAACAATATGCATTTCTAGGCAGAGGGACTGTGCAATGGCCTCTGGCAGCAAATTCGTGGGGCTTAGGTGAGCAGCCAATGGGGCAAAGAGCCATCTAGGGGTAAGGGATCCGCTACTACAGGTGAAAGTAGCATTTGATGGGTGTTTCTAGGTGGATTTGCTGGCTATTCCCTGCAAGTCGAATTTGGCAGCAGTAGCCGGAGAGGGGCTCCCAAGCAGCCGAAAATCCAAAGTCAAAATCAGAGAAATTCCCTTCTGGGTTTTTTTGGGTTTTTTCCAAGGAGTCTAAGGTTAAAAGAATATAATTTTATTGGTTGTTTTTGGGCACATTACAGCATGTCGAAATCAGTGGAATAATAGTTTTGTAGGACAACATAGTGCATAGTGGTACATCAACTGAAAAACCATCTTTCCAACTATTCCATCACCTACGTTTAGTCCAACTTGTGCTTGAGACAAGCCTAGGTGCACCACTTCATTCATATATTGTACTCATGCTCTCATATTTCATAATATATGGATCAACAGTTCCAGTTTTATAATGTTTCATGGGTGTTTGATACATGTTTTTAATTTTATGCTGCTGCATTGCTTGTTTATTTGAAATATCACTTAAATTTATATTTAGGAATATTACATGAAACCCACTAGTCTCCCTCACCTTGTATATATCCATGTTTTATATTAATGCAAAATATAAGTCATTCGTGGAGTTACTCTCTCGGCCTAATATAGTTTATGCCAATTATCATGGGGCTAATATGCCATGTTTGGGTTCACCTGGTCTAACAAGCCACCCCTCAAAGCTAAGTTGTTTGTCAAAGTATTATTACATTAATGTTATGTTACCCAAGCATGTTGAGGCTTTTGAAAATGGATTCTTTTTATTGTGTCAACATATCACCCAATGCACATTAATTCTTCATGTCTTTATGTGTAATGCTCCCTCCCACCCCCTTTCTCTTCTCAATCTGTGGGAGGTATTATTTTTAACTAACTTGACCTCCATGGTCTCACCATGAAGATGTGGTTACAAAAATCCTTCTCTAAGGCTTGCATAATTAACTTTAGATAACACCATTGAATTCAAACCGCCAAGAGCTTTTCAATGATATAAAGTGTACCTTAATTGACTCCTGCATTGAGAGTTATGCCCAATAAAAGTTTAGCCAATGAAATGGTGCCACATTAGTAATACACTGCCACGTGGAGTCCACGTTAGACCCATGTGGCCTTGCCATGTTACCTTGATCAATGCTACATCACCTACAACACCTACATGGAACCCACACAACCATAGTCATGCATTCATGATCCTTGCCACCTCATCCTAATTCACGGGTCCCACAAAAGCTTGACACTGTCTGATAATTCTGCAGATTGGATTATATCCAATTATGAGGGGAAATCTAGGTGCACATGATTTAGCTCCATTGGCATCCCCCTTGGACCCTTGTATTACTTCTGCTTATTCAAAGATATTTGGTCCTAGCCCACATCAGGGGTTTTGCAAATTTGCACCATGCCTTCACCCATGAATGTCTAAGATAAATTTCCACTTATAAATAAATCTGCCTCACACCTTTACTCATCCAATGGGGCTTGCCCAGATAATATACACCTTCTACAAAATCTGACACCATTCAAATCTAGCCTCACACAAATGTTCACCCAAGTGAGCCCCATCTTAGATACATTTCCACTTGCGAGGGAATCTGACCTCAAGAAAATAAGCACTCCTATGGATCCTACCTTGGATATCAAAATTTTAAGCCCTGCTTACTAAGGAAGGTTCGTTCCAATCTAAATCTAAGTGTTTTCAAAGTTACATCCTTACTGACTAGACAGATGCTCAAAATCCTGAATACATCTTGCTAGCAAGTGTATCAACCTATTTTGTATATTTAGATGCGTGATATGAAAATAGTCTAAAAGCATATATGGCTCGGATACATTATCTTGCCAATAAACCATCCGACTTTAGGTACAAAATTTGACTTCTGCAACACTTAGACTTATAAAATCTAAGAACCTTAAGGGACTTAGCTAGAGTTTTCCTTGAAGCTTGACATTGCTTTGATCACCAATTTCATAAGATCAAGACTCTTATTCACTCATTGAATGTTATACTCATTATATTCAACCATAATACAATCCATGGATCCATTAAGCAAATTACTATCAGACTAAAAACAAGCTAAGCCATGGCTAACACTATTATGTAAATTTAGATACACAACATTGTATCAAACTGCAAAATGGATCCGAAAAAATTCTATCAAATCCTCTGATATGTCATATATTGCATCATTCTTAGTCCTTTACTAGGAAAGGAAATGAACAATCTTAAATAGTCAAAGATCCATGATATTCACAACATATCAGAATAATTATGCACACATTGCAACAATCTAGCTAAGTGCATCAATTAGTCATTCATGATCAAGAAAATAAATCTATTCTTGATAAACACATTAGAAAATATAGAGGCCTCCAAGCCCCTCGTAACCCTTGAAATATTCACATAAGCATCTCATAATAGACAAATAGGGATAACACATTCCTCCATTACCAGTGTTGATATATACATTGTCATAGCACATAAAAACATCATTAATCATTCATAGTGCAACATATATACAAGTAAAAACACTTGTATGATTAACTTGAATGGATGGAAACTAAGGGAGGGACTTCAACTCTCCACCCAACCATAGTCCAACTACATTGCAGTCTTTTTCATGGCCGACCACCCACAAGCCAGATTCATAGTTTGAGAAGTTAAGTTCTCAAGGGAATTCATTCCGATACAAGTCAACAAGAAGAGAAAGAGAGTGCATTTTTGGTGTATGGGAAAGACTTATCTTTCTCCTTTAGACAACTTGAATGTGTTCTAACCACTTGTAGAAGTTGCACTAGGATTCACCCTTTCTTATACAGTGAAACAAATCAAACTAGAACCTTTTCTTCAACAAAAATAGAGGTCTAAAAGTGATCTATTCAGTGAATAGGAACTCTAGAGAGCGAATATGAACTACACTATTTTCACAGGAACACTACAAAGTGAACATGAATACCTGTATGGCAATTTCATTGTTCTCCTAGTTTAGCTTTGTTCTACGTGTATCTGCGCAACTTGTACTTCATGATTTAAATTAGTAATACATAGTTCCACCTTAATATCAATGCTAAAAAATAATAATGCTAATATATATATGTTACCAAAGATATGTTCTTTGTCTACACTGTAGAATAAAATATGGGAAATTTACAACACTAAGAGCTGAAGGTCTAGATTTCTTTTGGGTTCCGCACACCACATTGCCGTGTCTGGTTTTTCTATTTTACCTACACACTCAGGCTGCGACCCAGTCTTACACACATTCATCACAATTAATTTTCCTTAGCTAAAGAAAAAATTTTAAAATACAAATTTAAAATACTCATTTCACTGATAACTGATTACATTGTTTAAGATTTTAGAGAAAATTGCATAGAACCCTTCAAACTTCTTCCACCCAACTCCCAAATTGGGACATTTGGAAGTTTTTTTTTGACATTTTCTCATAAATCTAAGATTAAAACTACCTATAGCATAACTAACTTCATTTTCTTGGATTTTTTAACTAACTCATAACTAAACTAATTCTTAACAAAATCTAATTTCTAATTTATTTTATAAAAAATTTACATTTGACCAATCCTCAAAACAAGAAATTAAAACTCCTAGAATCTGAGCCATGTTTTTTTTTTTAAATGCCCCTATATCATAACCACAAGGAACAAAAAAGATTCATGGGTTCTAGTCCATGAGATCCTCAAGTGTTCTACCACTTTTATGTGTAATTGTAGCATACACCCAAGTAACACATTTTAATATGTAATCTCTCCACTTTATCAGGTACTTGTAGTATTCTTTGCCTCAAGTTCTCCTCACTACTCTATTTTCCAAAATCTTCTCTATTTGTATTGGCTTGGCTGTTGGTAACTACTTCACCCCTTTGGCTTGCTGGTCCTTTTCACTATGTAGTTCAGTTGTTGGTATTTCTGAGTTGTCTTCAGCATAAGGGTACAAATCATCTACATTAAAGATAGATGATATCCCCATGATGGATGGAAGTTAGATCTCATAAGAATTTGTTGATAACTTCCTCAAAATTTTGCATGGTCCAATATTTTTCAGTGTGAGTTTGTTATATTCCTTTTTAGGAAATATTTCTTTTTATGGATGTGCCAACACTAAATCTCCTTCTTCAAAATTAACCTCCCTTCTTTTCAAATCTTCCTTCTTCTTATAGTTTTGAGTGCTTTCCTATAGAAGCCCCTTAACTTGTTCACGTAAATATTGCAAGATTATGGCAAAGTCTTACCCATCGGGGCTTATCAATCCAACCTTCTCCAAATCTCTTAGTTCAAAAACTCCTCATGGATGTACTCCATAAACAATTTTAAATGGGCTAAACCTAGTATTTCAATTTGGAGGATCATTGTATGCGAGTTTGACTTATGGAAGGACTTGGTCCCATTGATGTGGGTGGTCAATTGTAAAGCTTCTCAAAAGGTTTCCCTAATTCCTATTGATGAATTCAGTTTGTCCATCCATCCGAGGGTGATAGAATGAGCTAAAAATAAGCTTAGTTCCTAGCTTCTTCTACAAAGTCTGCCAAAAGTGTCCAACAAACTCCCTGCCCCTGTCAGAAACTATACTTGTAGGAAGACCATATAGTCTTACTACTTCATTAAAAAACATATTTGCGATATGTGTTGCATCATTTTTTTTTATTACAGGGTATAAAATGCATCAACTTTGAAAATCTATATATTACAACAAATATACTGCCATTGCCTCTTTGAGTTTTAGGCAATCCTAAAACAAAATCCATGCTTATCGCGTCCCACAGTCCATTTGTAATAGGTAGTGGTTGATACAACCTAGTGTTTTGATTCTCCTTTGGCATGCTAGCACATTTTACATATCTTCATGAACTTCGAATAGAGTAAGGACTTGGTCCCATTGATGTGGGTGGTCACTTGTCAAGCTCCTCAATAGGTTTCCCAAACTCCTATTGATGAATTCAGTTTGTCCATCCATATGAGGGTGATAGGATGAGCTGAAACTAAGCTTAGTTCCTAGATCCTTCTACAAAGTCTTCCAAATGTGTCCAAAAAACTTCGGGTCCCTATCAAAAACTATACTTGTAGGAAGACCATGTAGTCTTACTACTTCCTTAAAAGACATATTTTCAATATGTGTTGGATCATTTTTTTTTTATTACAGAGTTTTAAAATGTGCCATATTTGAAAATCTATCTATTACAACAAATATACTATCATTTCCTCTTTGATTTATAGGTAATCCTAAAAAAAAATCCATGCTTACCACATCCCACGATCTATCTGGAATAGGTAGTGGCTTATACAACCTGGTGTTTTGATGCTTTCCTTTGGCATGTTGGCACATTTTACATATCTTCATGAATTTCTCAATATCAACACTCATTCTTGGCCAGAAATAATGAGCACTGAGTTGAGCATATGTTTTGTCACTTCCAAAATGCCTAGCCAACCCTTTGCTATGTTTTTCTTTTAGTAAATTGTCCCACACTGAACCTTTTGATATGCATAATATATAGCCCTTAAACAACCACCCTTCTTGTAGCATGTAGTCCATCCAAGGACTCATGTCCCTTCTTAGTGGATTCTGACATGCCTCAAAATCCTCTTGGAAATAAATATCATTTTTGTACATCTCTTTGATATTGTCCAATCCCAATACCTTCACTTGAAACTCTTGCAAAATTAGACATCCTCTACTCAAATCATCGACAAATTTCTTAGCACTTCCACTAATATGTTTAAAAACAAATGTAAAATTCTACATATACTCTACCCACTTAGAATGCTTTTTATTTAATTTGTCTTGTTTGCTAATAAATTGCAAGGCATGATTATCAAAATATAATGTAAACTCCTTAGGCATAATATAATGCCTCCATTTCTTGAATGAGTAAAAAATCCTTGTCATATGTGGAGTACTTTTTTGCTTTATTCAATTTCTCACTGAAGTAGGCCACTGGTTTCTCAACTTGGCTAAGAACAACTCCTATTGCACTATCATTAACATCACACCTGACTTGAAACACTTTATTGAAATATGGAAGAGCTAATATAGGCTTCTCAATGATCTTATTTTTCAACAAAACCTTTTTTAGCTACTGTTGTCCATCTAAAAGGATGATTTTCCTTCTTGCTAATGTCAAATATTGGAGCACATATTTCATTAAAATTTCTGATAAACTTCTTATAGAAACTTGCTAACCCATGGGAACTCCTGACTTCAAAAATATTTATTGGAGAAGGCCACTCCTTGATGGCTTTCACTTTATATGGAGCTATTTTAAAACCTTTTTGAGAAATTACAAAGCCCAAATAAGTTAATTCTATTTTCTTAACACTTATTTAAATTGATCAAAAGCTTTTCTTTATGTAGCTTCTTCAAAACCAAGTTTAAGTGCCTCAAATGTACCTCTTTCGTTTGACTAAACACTAGGATATCGTCAAGGTATACAATTACAAACTTTCCTATGAAATATTTAAGGACTTATTCATAATTCTCATGAATGTACTAGATGCATTTGTCAAGACAAAAGGCATGACCAGTCACTCGTATAATCCTTCATTAGTTATAAAGGCATTTTTCCATTCATCCCCTTCACTTATTCCAATATGGTGATATCTTCCTTTTAAATCAATCTTTGAAAAATATTTGGCACCACTTACAAAATCCATCAAATCATCAATACATGGAAAATGAAATCGATACCTGATAGTAATATTGTTTATGGCTCTGGAGTCAGTGCACATTCACCACTCTCTACCTTTCTTTGGGCTTAAAACTGTAGGTGCGATGCATGGGATAAAATTTCCCTCATCAATTTTTTTCCAACAAATTTTCCACTTATTTTATAATCTTTTCATTCTCTTCTGGTGCCATTGTTGGGTTGTGTTATATTCTTTCCACGACTAGCCCACGCACTTAACCGGGGGTTAGAGGAGGGGGGGGGAGGTCATAGGGGGTTTGAGGGGTACCCGTAACTCCCGGAAAATTTTGGTTTTGGACCCTATGTTAGGTTGGGCGGACCCACCTATGGTTTTGTGCATGATTTTGCACATGTTTTTTGGATGTGATGGTTTTCAGTCCATTGTATTGGATGCTTCGGCATGTATAAAAATGTATTGTAACATTGAAAGGAACATAATGAAAAATCAAGCTGGTAGTACCGGTTTTAGGATCCAGGGGAAAATCTCTGTGTATATGTGTTTTATGTGTTAATCTCTCGCATTGTTTATTTTCTGTGTTTTAGAATTCGTATGTAGGTAATTTTTGTACGGGTTTAAAACCTACATTTGGAATCAGAGTTGTTTTGGCTTCAAGGGGACGCCTTTGTTGTTGAGGGGTTTCACTCGGGCCTGTGGTAGACCTTGTTCAGTGGGAGATCTATGAGATCGATTCTGGTGGTGAAAGAGGATGGCGAGCAGTGGAAAGATAGAGATCGAGAAACATAGAAAATTTTAGGGGCAAATGTTCACCCTTTGGCGAAATTAAGGGGTTTTAAATTTTTAGTGGGCGAATATTTGTATCATAGTACATTTTACAAATCACCTCAAATAGCCCACCTTATTTTAAGGGAGAGGGTAAAAAAGGTAAATTTAGCCCTTGAAATTAGGAGTTACAACCTTCCATTCGCTTATTTTCAAGAATAAGTTTTATTTAAGTGAATCATATGGGCCAATACCATATTTATAAAAGAGGTATGGTAAATTAATAAAAATATAAATAAATGAGAATTATGGTAAATAAATAAACATTTTTTATACTTACTCCATAAGTCACCTTATATATATGCAAGGGTGCAAACAAATAAAAATATAAGTAAAGTAGAGGTATGGTAAATAAATAAAACATCTTTTTATACTTACAGTTATGGTAAATAAATAAAAATATAAATAAACTAGACGTATGGTAAATAAATAAAACCTCTTTTATATTTAGTCCATAACCCTCGTTCTATTTATGTAGGCTCAGAAAGAGGTTTTATTTAAGTTAATTCTATGGGCCAAATACCATATTTGTAGAAGAGGTATGGTAAATTAATAAAAATACAAATAAATGAGAGGCATAGTAAACAAATAAAACATTTTTTTATATTTACTCCATAAGTCACCTTATATTTAAGGACACTCAAAAATGCGTTATATTTAGGTAAAAGCTATGGGCAAAATAATATGGGACAAATACCATGGACTAGATTGTTATTAATACCATGCAAAAAAACATTATTAACCCTAATATTAGTATTAATAAAATTAAAAATGGCACATGGTATTCACCCATGGTATTCACCAAAATGGCACATGGTATTCACCCATGGTATTCACCTAGAATGTAGCCTATTTAAATGGGGGAATTAAACTAGCATAGAGGTATCAAATATCGTCATATGCAAACTAGCATATAGTGAAAAAATATTTGATCCCTCTCAAGGCTGGATCAAGAGTAAAAATGGATGTTCTAACTTAATGTATGTTAAACATTTTAGCTTGGTTAAAATAAAAATCAACTATTAATTTTATTAATTTTTATAAATTACTAATAGTAATTTTTAAGCTCCAGGTTTATGATAACCCAAGGTAATACCAAGATCTTACAAGATTTTATAATTGAGTAAAATATTCGCCATGACTAGTGAGAGATTCGCCAAAAAATTATATATACATATTATATTATTGATAAAATCGCCTTCCATTTTTCCTATATACCATGAAGATTCGCCCATTTATTATACTTATAAATTTAGGGGGTGTTCTTAAAATTTTCCCTGCAGAGTGTGGAGATTTTAATGTGGCGAGGGTTGAACTGAAGTTGTAGGAGTGGCACAGAATCGAACTATATTGGTTGATACTCTTCCTTCTACATTAATAAAGAGCTTATTCCTTTTCTCATATGATTGTGCATATCTGTGATCATTATGTGTTTCCTTGTATTCGATCCCATTGTTTTATAGTCGATAGTTCATGTATGCTTTGATCATTTATTTTTTCTGTTTCTCTTGATGCAGGTAAATTTTGAGCGAATTTAGTTCAAGTGGGAGCAACAGGAGTGTTTCAAAAGAGATTTAGGAAGCAAAAGGCAACAAGTAAGTTCCTCCATCTCAGCTATCTTCTATAAGAAAAGGTTAAACTACTTTCATTCTGTTGTTCTAGGTGTATTCACCCACCTAGGGAAGATTTGTTTATCTGTAGATGCAAATTCCATGGAACAAATTGGTGACTCCACTGGGGAACAATTATCATTCTTGGTGGCTTACCCTCATCATATCACACCTTAGTAGGCTTTTCTTAGCTTTATTGATCTTACTTCAGTCTTCTTGAGGTGCTTTTAGTCAAAAATTATGCTTGAATGTCTCTTGAATTAACTCTATGGCACTAGCGCAGTGTTTGTCTTGACACAGTGCACTGCAGACCAGCCCCTGCCTTAGAGACAATGCATTGCAATGCACTGTCTCCCTCTCTAGCTTGCATTGATTCCTTTTAGGCAGAAAACCCATCTTTGGTCTGATTTTTCCAAAGTTGCTTCTCTTGTTGTTTGTTGAAAGGTCAATGATGATTTTGATTCTGAAATCAACTTGTATTTCTCTTCCTAGCCCTACTTTGGGCTTGATTGTTTAATGTTTCTTAAGTGATTTCCTTATCATTATCAATTCATTGTCAAAGTTAGCTTATAGTCGATTAATATTTTCTGAAAGGAAAGTGTCATAAAGTCTTTATTTATTTTGAAAAGGAACTGTATAGGGAAATAATATAGGAATAGTATAGGGAAATTTCATTAGATGTGCTCTTTGTTCTTTGATTAAACATTTTGATTGCTTTATCCCTTGTAGTTAAGGTTTTCATTGTTCAAAATCAAATGAAGCAATGTTTCTCATCATAGTTTCATTCTAGGAATTTCAAAGACATCACATGGTGAACCTGAAAGACAAACTCATAATCAAGATCAACTTAAAAGTTATCTCAATTAACCTAATGGAGCATTGTCACCTAATGAATAACATTCAGAGGTTCTAGGCTATAGAGGTGTTCCGACGTCGTAAAACATAGCAGTTGTCGTTAATTGTTTGTGATACATTCTGAGTGTGATACCTCATTCCACTTACGTAAGTATATCATAGCTCGTCCACATATCTTCAGGTATATAGGGCAGTGTTATAGTACGAAAAGTATAAAGGAATGCTCTCATTGTGCGGTTTCACATTAGACAATGCTAACACAGATTGGACATCCACATACTTTTGGGTATATATGGGAGGACTACATTAGGTTGCTATCCATCCTTAGGTAACCGAGTTGGCTACCTTGTACATTGTGATACACCGAACACAATATTTGGGGAGATTGCCTACAAGTATGTTAACTCCTTGGTTTACTGAGGCAGTATATTGCAGTTCACAATTACTTGGTAATAATTTTGCCTAGATTATCACTCTTTTGTTTTGTTATGTTATTTTGATTAAAATAAAATTAATTAACCATGGATAACATCCTCCACATCACTCCTTAGTTGATCTCAGGTTGAGACATATGGCAAGAACTCCGGAGTCCACCAATCAAGGAATTCCTTTTGATGGGAATCCTAGTCCTTCTCCTCCTTTGAAAAATATTGGTGCTCCTTATATTGCTACATTGTCCCTTCCGAGACTGACCATTGGCTTGCCAGTATGGTTGTTCTCAACCTCCTTGGCCCCACAACTAAATATTCCTACAACTAGACAAAATCAACCTCCAGTTGATCCTAAAGTTGACCCTTTGCCTTCTTCATCAGTTGTTTCTTCCTCCCTTTCTTCCTCTTCACCTCGTGAAAGTATTGGCACTAGTAACCAGGTGGCTAAGAAGAAGAAGAAAGGGAAGACGAAGATGTAAATTTAGCAAGGAGGCAACCAAGCAACCATTGATTCGAATGCAACTTCTGATGAGAAACTATCCGATAAGCCTCATAGACTTCAACATCCTTGCAAACTTTGTACGGGAGACCATCTTGTTCGAAATTGTTCTAGTATTCCTTAGATCTTAGAATAATTGTCCTCTCGTTCACATCATCCTGTGTCATCAACTTCTGGAGATCATTCTGGTGGCACACTATCAACTAGTGGTAGTAAAGTTCATGGAAAGAAGGGTAAAGTTAAATTTCCCTATAGGTTATGCAAAGGGAATCACCCCATTCACCTTTGTCCCTATCTGGATGAAGCCCAAAAATTGTTGGATAACCGTCCTGCTTCTCCGCAGTGATTCCCATCTAGTTACAAGAGACTCTCCTTTAATCCTTCACTAGTTGATGAAGTGATTGACCCAAATCATACGTCGGTCAAACCCACTCTCTCTGAATGTCAATCCCATGGGTCTATACCTAACCAATCACATGTTGAGGAAATAGTTGACCCAATTTCACCTTCAGTTAATCATATCTTTCCCATAGACAGTGAGTATGATACCACTCAGGTTCTTTTCATTGCCTCAAATTCCAATGATCTTGGAGGCAACCATCCTATTCCATCAAGATAGGAGGAAAATCCTCCCATTCTTGTAACTCAAGGGGGTAATTCTCCCATTCTTATGGTACCCCCTCCAAGTAGTCTGGTCACTTCCTTTGAGTGGAATCAACTGGCAGGATGTCGTCTTCCTTTTTATGTGCCTTTCCAAATCATAGTACAGGTTTATAATATGATTGTATCTAGCACTATTATAGATGAAGGTGCATCTATGAGTATCCTTTCCTCCACTTCTTGGTAAGCGTCAGGTTCGTTGCCACTTGTGACTGTTACACAGAACCTGTTGGCTTTTAACAGAGGAACCAGTCAACCATTAGGGATCCTTCCTCAGTTACCTATTACTTTGGGAGGAAAAATTGTTTATCTCAATGTTATGGTAGTCCCAGGCCCTTTAGATTACAATTTACTTCTTTGGCACGACTACGTTTATGACATGGGAGCTATTGTTTCAATGCTCTTTTGAGTGATGTGTTTCTCGCATGAAGGTAGAATTGTCACCGTTGACCAGCTTTCATTTCCTGGTCCAAATATGGCTTCCAGTCAACCATCTTCCCTGAATGGTGCTTTTGTCCCAATGGTATCTTCCCCACCATGGGTCAATTATGTGGCAACCCATTCAATGCCTACATCAACTGATAATCAATTTTGTGATGTTGTGCATTATGTACTGGGGGCATAGGAACCAGATCTCTCTAATGGATTCCTTGCTATGTATCCCTTCCAAAGTATTGTTCTCCCATCTAATGAGAACCTCTTGGAAGCCATGACCTTTTATGGGTCATGATCAAGGTCCATGAGGATAGTTCTTGGTCTTTTGTCAACCTCGTTATAAAATGAAACAAGGAATATGAGGATAGTTCCTTTACTGTGTCAACCTCATTTAAAAAATAAAACATGTCCCAGAGCATAGTTCCTTGTCTTGTGTCAAGCTCGTTAAAAAATGAAACAAGGAATCAAAGAATAGTTCCTTGTCTTGTGTCGAGCTCGTTAAAAAATGAAACAAGTAATCTGAGCATAGTTCCTTGTCTTGTGTCAAGCTCATTAAAAAATGAAACAAGGAACCTGAGCAAAGTTCCTTGTCTTGTGTCAAGCTCATTAAAAAATGAAACAAGGTCCCCTGGAAAAAAGTTCCAATTCGAGTCTTTGATTAGATCGCGTAAAATCCCAGTCGAGTCTTTCACTTGATCTCATAAATAAACCTTCATTCCATCCACCTAATAGCCATGAGTAGTCTACATAGGTGAATACAATGAAGCTTGGGGGGCATGCACCTAGAATCGATTCATCATGCTGGGGACATGTAAACACATTCCAAGCATAGTTTTTCATTTCAAGCTTGTTTAAACATGAAATTAAATCCAAGCATAGTTCCCTATCATTCAAGCTTGTGTAAAAATGAACCCATCTCCATTTTAACCCTTGTGATTTCCATTATATCAGCCTCTTCTGTCATATGAGCCTTGGTTTTTCTCCTTCCATCGTCACTATCTGCTTGGCCAATCATACGCTTTCACTTGGTTGTTTTACACTTTTTGAGGAACAGTTACAATGAGTGGTCTTATTAGCCAACCTCTTCACATAAATCAACATGTTTTTAGAAGTTCCAACATCATCGAAACCAATTTCTATCCTAGACACCACTCTTTCTTCTAAGTGGAGTCCTCTTTAAGCTCTTTTTAGACTCTTGAAACATGAAAATATCGCCAAGTATTTACCATTTTGACTCGTTAAAAGAAAATAAAAATAGGGGGTCTGCTTTCAAGCTCTTTTCTGACTCTTTAAACATGAAAATATTGTTGAGTGCTTGTCATTTTTAGCTCATTAACAGATTGGAAACAACATCTACTCAGTATGAGTTTAACCCTTTTTTGAACTGAGATACATTATTTACGAGAAAGGAATACGTTGATCGAACATGGTCAATAGGTTCTCTCTTGTATTATTTGATGCTTTTTCAAACTTGAGAGACAAATTTACAAAGAAGAACTTGTGGAGTTTTCTTTTTATCTCTTTCCAAACTCTCTAAACATGAAAAGGACCAAGTTCTCATTATTGTTAAACTTGTTAAAACATCAAATAGCGACAAAGTTTTCCATCATGACAAGACCAAGTTTCACCTTTGCTAGGCTCGTTAAAACATCACATAGCGATGGATTCACTCGAAGGGTGGAATTATGCTACAAGCATATGTTATCCTCCTCAAGCTTGTTAAAAAATAAAGAGGTACTGGCCAATAATGACTGGGGAAAATTGGAAAAGGGATAAATCACTTTATGGTAGCAAGTCACTCTTGAACATGACACTTTCACTTCATCTTTGTGACTCTTTGGATTGGGCTATCTGCTTGATGGTTATCATACCTATGGTCTATCACACCATCCATCACTTTGGTTTTGGGTCAATGCTTCCAATTCATTAAGTGTCGCTGACATGTTCAAGAGAAGTCATTCAGTAAAACTCATCATTTGCAATACTCATAAACCTTCATTTTCATGACCACCATTCCTGAACCTTGTGTCGGCAGTCACATTCCATCTAAAAAAACCATTACACTTGTTTCATGGCATTGATATGGGATACATCAAGGCCCTCCTGCGACGAGTCGCTTCTTGTCGACATCAGCACATTATCCAAGAAGTTGACTTAGAAACACCCTTTCAGTACATTGGGGCTTGCATATATCAATGGAAAGTTTCTCGCTTCCGATGACAGGTTGACAGCAATGGCCTTCAACCAAAAGACTTTGTATGGTGTTTGACATCAAAACATCTATTCATACCATGCAGAACATACTACAGTACCTTGAGAATCATTATCATTATAGATGATCTCTCTCGCGTCTATTAACAGCTTACATCACTGGCTGGTAATCAGATGGTGTCTTCCCATGTTCAACTTTAGATCACATATTCACATGGTTAGACTCATACTTGAGTGAACGATTGAACGAGATGGAAGAACCCAGATCTAGTTTCATCCATTCAGGCTGCGATTTTAGGAGAGTACTAAATCATTTGTACAATGGATTTACACTGATGGTCATCCCATCATGGGTCTATATCTGTAAACGACTATCTATGTACATGTAATCAAATGTTTATATGTTGAGTATGGATATGCCTTCCCTCAGCGATTCATGAAAAATCAAATATCATGATGTAATGTATTGTAATCTATGCAGGTCATCATTTGCTTCAGTTCCTCTTCGTCACATCGTAAAGCATATGACTCGACATTATCATTTTTTACTTCATGCTTTAGGGGGAAACTGTTACATGTCTATTTGGGCACATCACTCCTGAAATTTAAATCAATACTTTTAGGGACCATCAAACCCTAATTCAGTTGTTACATGCCCTAGAGAAGTCAACTCATTGAATGCCTCCTTCTATGAAAGTTTCATGGCCTGAAGCCTTCCTAAAATGCCTCCTTGGGACACCAGCATAGCCTAAGCCTTGAGACAGTGCACTACAAAGGAGGCAGGCCCTCTTTAGCCTGTGCTGGGTGAGATTGAGTGAAATTTGCATAGGGCTCTCAGAAGATTCCTTCATTCTAGATGACTCTAGAAGGTTCCCATCTCTTATCCCCTCCTATGAGCTCGAAATTAGATAGGCTAAGGATCCATTAACCTCCTATCCTCTCATCCCTTGCTCCATGGAAACTAACTCCAAGATTGGAAAGCCATTCAATACCCTCATTTATGACAAAACCATCTCCATTTCCTATAAATTGAGCACTCATCATACTGATCAAGGGGCTAGAATCTGAAGTTTGTAAGGAAATTCTATTGGTTTGAGGATTGATTTAATGTTAAGCAATGTTATGCTGCCAGATTGTTGAGCTTTTGATGTGGCAAGGGTTGAACTGAAGTTAGAGAAGTGGCACATAATAGAACTGTATTGGGGGATACTCTTCCTTATACATTAATAAAGAGCTTAGTCCTTTTATTATATGATTGTTTATATATGTGATCATTATGTGTTTCAATGTATTCCATTCCATTTTTTTATAGTCGATAGTTCATGTATGCTTTGATCATTTCTTGTTTCTGTTTCTCTTGACGCAGGTACCTTTTGAGTGGATTTAGTTCAAGTGGGAGCGACGGGAGCGATTCAAAAGAGATTTAGGAAGAGAAAGGCAACAAGTAAGTTCCTCCATCTCCTCTATCTTCTATAATAAAAGGTTAAACTACTTTCATTTTGTTATTCTAGATGTAGTCACCCACCCAAGGAAGATGTTTTTATCATGGATGCAAATTCCATGTAACACTTAGCCATCATGATATTATGAAAATCCTTCCCATGGTTTGTAACTATAGCCTATGGTTCACCAAACCTTGCAATGATGTGATTAAAGAGAAAGAGAGCATTATTTTTGTTGGTGTTATTATATGTAGGCATCACTTCGATTGAATTGGGAAAATAGTCTACCGCCACAATCATGTAGCCATGCTCCCTGACAAAGTGAGGGTTATATGTCGTAAAATCAATGCCCTATTTTTTGAAAGTTCCAACAAAGATAACAAGGTGTAAGGGAGTTGGTGGAGCATGGGTTTTACGATCACATATTTAGTAGGCATGAAACTTGTGGACCACGAGGATACAATCGTGAAACATAGTCAGCCAAAAGTAGCCAACACGTGAAATCTTCTATGCGGTTGCATAACCAGACATATGTCCACCACATGGCCCAACATAGAATTTTTTAATGTCTTTCTCGAACTCCTCATCATTGAGGCACCAACGAAATATCGTATCAATACCATGGTGATAAAGGGTGTCGCCAATTATAATATAAAAATTCACCTAGTATCGGATATGTCGCTGGTCAGAATGAGAGTATCGGGCAGAAAATTTTAGCTCTGGAGATATATGATGATGTCTCCATACCATGGGTCAAATGAATCTATTAGGAACAACAACTCATCTGGAATAGAATCATCAAAGGTTGTTTCATTTTTGGAAGTGGGAAGGTAGCAGATCAGTTCAAACAAGGACCAAGGATTTCTTGGATTTTGATTTGATGAAATCCAAATCGAACTCCTGAAGGATGACAGTCCATTTTGATCACTTGCCCCCCATCAATTTTCATGACAAGTTGTATGTCATGGGGTTGCAATTAGAATCAACCATAGTGTTGCAAACCAAGATATAGTGGAAAAACCTTTGAACAACTTGGATAGTTTCCAAGGATAACTTTTCAACATGAGTGTATTTGATCTCAGTATCATTTAATTTTCGACTCAAATAATAAATGGGATGATCATCCCCTACATCGTCACCTTAGACCAATACCATAGTGATGGTAGTAACTACAAAGACAGGGTACATGAAGTAATCATGTTGATAATCTTAGGGATACAACAATGATGCCCAAACTAGAACATCTTTCAAAGAATCAAACACATTTTGGGCAATTTCATCCCAATTAAAGGCAACCCCTTTCTTCAACAATTGAGTAAATCCTTTAGTCAATTTGGTAATTGGAAACAAATCTCTGTAGAAAGTTAGCCTTCCATTGGAGTCATTGTGCCTGAACAAGAGAGGAAGGAGTAGGTAGATCTAGGATTACCTGGATCATAAATGTATCAATATGAATTCCTTGATTCAACACAACGAAGCTGAGAAGTTGCTCGGATTGCACACAAAACACACACTTGTGTGGATTGAGCCTAATATGATAATGTAGACAACGTAGAAATATAGCCCTAAGATGCATGGGATCATCGACATGATGCTTTGAGTGGGTGGGTAGGTCATCCAAATATGGTTTCACAATGTGTTTAATGTCATGGAAGGAATAATTCATTGCCCTCTGAAATGTTTCCCCAACATTTTTCAATCTGAAAGGGAGATTTCGATATGTGAATGTGCCCCATGGACAAATAAATGCAGTTTTATGGTGGTCTGATGGGAGAATGTTGATCTAATTGTAGCTAGAAAAACTATCCATAAACAAAAATAGTTCACTACCATGACAATCATCAACAATCGGGTCGATAAACAGGGTAGGATCATTTTTCTTAGGACAAGCATGATTGATGTCTAGGTAATCAACACACACACATATTGTTCCTTGTTTTTTCATGACATAAACAATGTTTGACACCCAATGAGTTAGAGGCACATGGTAGATGAAACTAGCACAAAGAAGTTTTTCAACTTCAGCCTCAATAACAATATCCTTCTTATGATGGACTAGATGTAGGCATTATCAAACTAGCTTAGCATCAAGATATGTTTTAATTTCATGTACAACAATGTTCAGATATATACCTGCCATTTCTTCATATGATCAGGTGAAAACGTCTTGAAATTCCTAGAAAATGTCTTTCTAGGTCTTGATCTCATTGAGAGAGTAAGATGCACCAATATGTACACTCTCGACAATTCTGGGTTTGATCAAAATATCAAGAGGGATTGTCTCTTCAATATTCGAGAAATTATTCTCAGAATCAATATCATGGAAAGATATAGAATTCATAGATATCTCAATGACATTGGGTGAATAGACATCACTAATATTATCCTCAGAATAATTTGGAAAGGAAAAACAATGATGGTTCTCGTCCCATTGCACATCATCTAACATCATGACCTCCATGATCCTTTGATCAATAGAGAATGTACTGAAGAAAGGATTAGAATATGTACCATAATCTAAGGAATGATCAACCCAATTAATGAAAGAGAAAAAATTGGAGTGTGTCAAATATGCAGAATAGATGGCTTTGTATTCGAGCTCAATAGCACTGAGTGATATGAGGTCACCAAAGATATTAATATTAGATGCATCTGGTGTTATCCAATGATCAAGTGGAGTATTACAAGAAGATATCATGTTGACATAGGAAACTAAGTTCGAGTTGTCGGGAAGGGGATAAGGAAGAGGAGGGGGAAAGGACAAGGTTCCCATAATAGAAGAATCCTTAAGAAATACCACTCGAACATAATAAAATGGATGTGGGGTTTCTCCCACAAGACATATGCTTCCAGTAACTTGAGAATTATTGGAAAAGAAAATGAGTTGATCAATGGTCATTACGCCCCCTCGATGAGGGAAATCTATCATTTTGAGGTAAGTCGAAACAATAGCAGCGATAGCATAAACCCATGTATGACCAAGTAGAAGGTTATAATCTAACGATGCTTCAATAAATTTGACTTATATTGACATTTTCTTGCCACCTAATCCAATTTGTAACGAACTCAAAATTCAATAACGATTAAAGCCTCTTCCATCAAAGGTCATTAGAGTAGTCGGTGAGTGATTGAATTGAGGAGAGCCAATAGCCTTCTAGAAAGAAAGTGTGATCAAACAGGTGGAATTTTATTCATCCTCAATGGTTCAGTATATGGTCTTACTTCACACAACAATGTGAATCATGAAAACTAATTACACTGCAAGTTTGGGAATATGAGTCTCATCATTGAAAACTATGAGGTATAATGTGAAATATCAGCAACTCCAATTACGACAAGTAAAGCCTTCTTCTAGGCCAAACAATTTTGTAACACCTCAAGAGTCGATATAGCTGAAGGAGCTTGAGACAAATCCTCAACTATATTATGACTCTATGTAGCTCTCGTAAGAGGGTTGAACACAGATTTATGAATAACACCCTTAGGAGGTTTAGCTATTAATACAATAGGAAATAGATTTGTAGTAGGATCCAAAGAAGATGAGGTAGAACTCACAAGTTGATCAGTAGCTTGAATAGTCAATGGATTCAAATTACCATAGTCCTTATCCCTCATTTCCACCATAACCAAGGAAGAGGAAGTGTGATCCTAAGAAACCATGTTAGTCTCCCGATCACAAAAGGGATCTATCAACACATCAGGCATGACGAACAATTTAAGGAATTAATTTACTTCCTCCCGATGTGGAAAATCATGAGCGAAATGCTCCTCATTACAGATTAAGCAAGGATAACAAGGTTTCCGCTTTTATTTAGAATACTAGTTAATTTATTTTTCTTGTGGACAATTATATTTCTTCGTTTTACCTTTTCCTTTCTCCTTACATCCTGGTTGCTGATATTTTCCTTTCGTGGATTGGACGACATCGATCTCAGAAGTAGAAGCTGCAAGAGTGGTAGAGAACTAGTTTTAAGTAGCCAGAGTAGGATTTGAACCAAATGGTTTACTCACTGACTGATGCCTAGCAAAACCAATCACAAGATCGACGACATGTGATTCTTTAGCGGGAGGTTTTGGAATAGTATTTGAAGGTTGTGGAGCATTTGGTATTTTATCAAAGAGAATTTCAGATTGAGTATAAAGAAGATAAACACATTGGGCATGAGAAATTACTTGCTCTTCCGTTACAACTCCACCTTTAGCAACATCTTTTGTTATGGATGGTAAAAAAGACTTCATAAACCATTCAACTAAGAATTGGTCAGGAATGGAGGTTTTGACTAGATGACAAAGACGTTTCCACTCATGAATATGATCATAAATACTAGTGGAATAAGATTGTTTGAATCATGTAAAAGGTTTATTTCTAGTCTCATAGTGGATGGGAAGCTAAAAATGAGTTAAGAACATGGTTGAAAAGGCACCTTAATTATCGAACGAAGCTCGTGGAAATTTCACATACCACTTTTTTTTCATATTGGTAAGTGTCCACTGGAAAATGCATAATCAAATATAGTGATCATTTAAAGAGTTCGAAGAACACCATAAATGATACGTCATAATTTGCGTAGACGGGTCTTCTCCAGGATTTACATTGAAATTTTTGATATCATTGGGCAATTTCATATGAATAAACGGCCACCAGGGAGAGTGACAATGCAATCTTTTGTAAGCCGAGTCAGATCTAGAAATTCAAGGGTTTCCAAAAATGGTAACTATAAATTAAAGTCCAATGGAGGGTATCCTGGGTAATTTGGGACGGCTTGAGAAACAAGTATTTGTGCTCCTAGATAAGGAGGATTTTTATAAACCTAGATAAACATAAAAGTGCTACCTAATTATTGGATACCCTTGTTGTCAAGTTCCATTATAACTTTACATAGGTTGAAACGGTTGGGTGTACATTTGCTGACCTTCTTAAGGTATTTGAGAAATACCTTGATATGGTTTCCCTATGGGATTTTGCATCATCCCTACATAAGGTGGGATAGATTTTGTATGTGCCATGTCATATACAGGTTGACCCATTTGGATTTGAGGAATATCCCAACCAAGCGGTAGAAGTTGTAAGACATCTTAGAGAGGTTGGGAAACTGGGACTTGGGAGACCCCAGATACTACTAGAAGAGGTTGAGTTAGATGTGCAACCTACAATAGTTGACCTACATGAACTTGAGATTGAACAATTTGAGATATAGGTTGAAAAATAGGAATATGATATGTAGGTAGAATAGGTTGAGAATTTTGTACTTGATTCACAATCGAGCTAGTTTGTACGAGCAATGTAGGTTGCCAAGAATTGGCATCCATTCCTGGATAGGAAGGACTCAAATGAATATCTTACAGCAGTTGATTAGGAGATGGAAACATTATGACAATAGATTTCCCCCATGCTGAAAGAGGAGGGAAACATGGATACAAATGCCCCTAGGAGGAGGGTACCCAATATGAGGTGGATTTGGTTGTTGTTGGTGTGCATACCCACTAACATAAGGTCCATATTGTTTCTCTACTGGAGGTTGAGAGGGAGGAGGAAGAGAAGATTGTGCATCACTCTTCAAATAAGTGCCAAATGGGATTCTAGAAGGGGATGACATGGGAGAAGTCCATGTATTGGATGTTGCACTAGAAAAGGTACCAAATAATGATTGGTAACTAGGTAGGATGGATGGGACACCATATAAATGTGTCTCTAGTGATGTTGTGAACATAAAAGAATCTGCAACATGGGTTGTCTTGATCAAAGTAGTAAATATGGGTTAAGAAGCCATATCAGACTCTATCATGGTAAAATTTCCCAAAGAGGATTGCCAAGGGAAACTCGATGATGAGTTGAAAAGAGATGAATAAAACAAAGGAGTGTGTGCTGAAGTATGAGGAGGAGAGAATTGATAGAGCTAAATCCCTCTGAAATGAACAGGGGTAGAAGGTTGAGGTTCTTCTTACAAAATCTCCTTAATGCTCACAATACCATGTGGAAGTTGTTTAATCATAAGATTTGATAGATATGGGTTAAGGTTGGGTTTGAGACAAAGGAAGAGAAAAGGAAGTTCCTGAAGTAACAAGTGTACTTAATTAGGGTACCTCAAGTTGTATAACTTAGGTTGTAATGTTTTTTATTCAAGATACTTAGGTTCAATAACCTCAGGTAATGAAATCTTAGGCACTTTTGTTTCTATTATGTCAGACTCACCAAGTAGTTGAGAAGTAATCTCGAGTTCAATACTCATAGGAAAAGAATATTTTGGTGCATTAATTTTAGATGGAAGACCAAAAAGGGTAGCTCCTGAAGTACCATATTCGGCAGCCTATGTATTTTTATTATTCTGACGATGTCCAAGAGTTCCCTCAAGTGGAATAGGAGAAAATATTTGCATCCTATGTGAACGATGGGGTTGAGGAAGTTGTTCTTCCATGTTGGTTTAATAATTTTTTAGAAATTAATAACAAAAAAAATCAAAAAGGGGTAACTAGGTAAACAGGGTTCACCAAGCAACTATGAACTACAATATACAACCTTGGAGAACCAATAATTTAGGTTTGGGCATGAAATATCCCCGAATGTTGTGTTCCATGTATCACAGTACAAGGAGGCCAACTCAATTACCTAAGCTGAAGACAACAACCTAGTGCGGACTTCCAAAATATGCCAAATGTACGTGGAAGTGCAGATTGTGTTAGTGTTGTCTAATGTGTAACCATATTACGAGATTGTTCCCATATACTTTTCATGTGTGGAGTGTTAACCAATATATCTTGAGGTACATGGAGAACAGTCTGATACACTTAACTACATGGAACACAATATCACCCCCGAAATGAAACACTAGCCAAAAAAGATAGGCCCTATGTTTATAGATGTTGGAACACGTCTCTAGACTAGACCTCTAGATGTATGTGTTAATGTTTTGAATTCTCCTTAACATTGATTCAATATATTTTAAATTTTATCTTGAACTAAGTTTTGGTTTTCAAGGCCCAGCGTGAATTTCACCTGAATATCCTAAAGATGCAATCAAGCATGATAAAATGAAATATTTTATTTTCAATCAAAATCTATGTAGGAGAGGGAAGAAAAAAAGAGTAATGCAACATAGAAAATGCAAAAAACAAGATTCGTTAAGTAAATTTACCTAATGCAACTGTTCCAATTTCTAGTTTCATACAAAACCCTAAATGCAATGAAAAATGCAAAATGCAAAATGATGAGACTTTTCTTTTCAATCCTCTAAATTTCTAAATGAAATGAAAGCTAAGATTCTTACTAAATAATTGATGAGATAAACCACACAGAATGATGACTATAATATCAATGTATTCAAACAATCAATGACCAATAAAAAGTTTGCCAATGACCTAAATGACAAGACAAAAAGAAAAATGAAAACAAATTCTTATCAAATTCTATTGAAACCAAAATCAAACTAAGTAGAGGATTTTCAGAGATAATTACACACTCAGTGACAACAGGAAAACAAGTTGGACCAAAGAAAATCATAGGGCAAGGCAAGAAAAGTTTTTTGTTTTTTTTGCATCTTACAGGGATCAAAGCAAGTGCAGAACAAGCACTAGTGCTCCATAGTGTATGTACAAATAAGGAGAGTTTGTGCTAAAGTGCTCTATCTCTAGACCACAGGGTGCGCTTAGGAAGATTTGACCAAAATATGACATAAAAATCATCTCAAGCTCAGAGAAGAGTTTTCCTAAGGTCAATCAAGGTTTGAGTGAATCAATTAACATTGGTTTAAGAGGTGAAATGAGTACTAAGGTTAGGAAAACCACTAAGGGAAGAAATCATTCACTAGTATGGTCACCAATTTGTTATGAAAAAATTATGATTGTGGAGAGAAGTGAATTACGTAGACCTAGTGGACTGGTCTAGAACAATAGAAGACAAAACACATAACGTTTTCCTTGGAGAAATTAGAGAATGGTAAAGAGGCCTACCTCGAATCTATAGCAAGCTTCCCTTTCCTCCTCACTTGTAAGCTCCAAATGTAGCTCCAAGTGCAATAATTAGAACTTTCACACATGGCTAAAACAAGAAAAGGATCCATAACATCCACGTAGCATAATCTAAAATATCTATTCAATGAATCAACATGGAATTCAAATAAATGACCGTAAACATAATACAACACATATAGGAAAACAAGATACACTTTGTATTAATAGAAATAGGAGAGGGACTGTTTACAACCATAAATAGTAGTTTATATTATAGATGTCTCGCTCAGTTGACTTGTCCTTCATTGTCACAAAGAACACCTCAATATCAAACCTAATGCATGAACATGATGACTCCTTTAGGTTCAATCCAACAACATAAGGATACAATCAATCTCTAAAAGCCAACGTTGATTCTATGGATGGCAGTAAATTTATTAGAGAAGTATGGTAGTTTAGGATTTACCATTATGGCCTTAAGATCCACATATGATGGGAGGATGAGCTCAAGGGATAAGAGGTGAAATTTCCAACGTAGGATCAGATAGGATTCAAGCTTCTTATCCATGGTAAATATTTGAAACAACCCTTGGAATCTTCTAGAAGAGTAAGCTTTTGAATTCCTTTTAATTTTCCTGAAATTCTAGAATTAGCACAGTAATAGAAAAGAGCAACTAGTGCTAACCAGCATTGAACATAGGTGGATAAAGGGACATGGTGCGTTGTGGCTCAAAACATTGATTTTGAACAATTAATGCGACAAACTCAAACTATTTTGGAAATTTCATGCTTAGGGCTTTGTGAAGGGATGATGACAACATTCTCACAGATGCAATGGATCGAAATTGTGAAAACACATAAACTTGATAAAAATATGCAGCAAAAGAAAAGAGTTCATATAGAAAATAGAAGCGAAAAAAAAAAGACAAGTTGATAATGGTGTTCACCCCTGCTGGGATACGTCTCAAAGTCTGGTTCTAGTGTGACTACCTTATTAATATGTTGAAATGATCAATACATGTGTTTACAAGATACAACTCGTCAAAATAATTCTCCCAATGATTTAGAAGGCCCAAAAACCATTGTTTAGGCTCTTGAAACACTAAAAAAGGCCTCCATATGGCCTCAAAAAGCTAAAAATTCTCCATTTATGCAATACAAAAGTGCTTGGCCCTAAAAATTATTCAACAAAACCCACACAGGTGGGTTGGTTAGAAAATTTTATTATATAGCCCCAGGTCGTGGGTTTGATCCACATTATATGAGTTTTTTTGAACATTTTGTGGGCGGGATCTATAACATGCCACGTTACCCAACCCATTTTAAAACCATATATGTTGGTGTAATGTATATTAAAAATAATTATTGTTGGGTTTTTGATACCTATGGCAGAGTTAACGTTAACACATTGGGATACGACAGAGCCACCAAATATGCAGGCTCCTGCTATATCCTTTTCCCTGAATATGGTGCACATAAACTTTAAATTACACAGGGATCCCATAATTACCAAGCAATGTTGGTGGCCTATTGGTAAGGCTTAGAATTTACTACTAGAAGGTCAGGAGGTCGAAATAGTTGGATCTATAATCCAAAATTTTGACTCGTAAAACAAGGCCACTTGGCCTCCTTGGATTGTGCCATGTGGTGCTTTGTCATTGGGCCATGTGGCTTCATTCCATTGGTCCACATCCAACAACTTCACAATGACACTCGTTGAGCTCTAAATGTGCCACATGTTAGCCAAAAATGTGAACCCAAAACGTGGAGTTGGAACCACGAGCGTTGACTGTTGACTTTGACCTATTGACCTTTGACTTTTTTCCCTAGTTGATCTGAACTTTGACCTTTCATAACTTTTGCATACAATATCTGTTTTCACTTGTTCAAGTTTCAATTGAATAATAATGACGAGAAATACACATTGAGCCAAGCTTAAATTGCATCAGAGAACTTTTATTTTTAAGCATTTTCTATAATTTTGATCATCTTTTGGATCCTCCAGATCACTCCTCCCAATTGGAAGATTTTGGACCACCAAAAGTCTGGTACTATTCAGACAATAAGTGAGGGTAAATCTCCCCAACTTTCCCAATCTCAATCCATCATTCTTTTCTTAGATTGGTACCTTTGGGCCACAGATGAAGGTACTCCACATCACCCCTATGTGAAGTCCTTGTCTTTCTATCAAGAATAATGTCTTCATGTAGCTCATACATGTATTCAGGAGAAAAATATTCTATGGAAGGTACTTGAATACTGTCCTCTTGATCTATGATCATAGGAGGCTCATACAATCTCAAGTTCTTAACATTTACAATAGAACATATTCACATATAAGGAGGAAAACCTAATAAAAAATAATTGTTAACAATCTTTTCTAAGATTCTGAAAGGACCATATCAGATTTCTTTGAGTTTTTTACCTTATCCTTGCAACCTTTCTCTGCTTATGTATAACCAAACTTGGTCTCCCGCATGAAAATTATGATCAACACGATTGTTGCCCTGTCTGGCCTTGTATTTTTCTTGGCTCTTTTCCAATAGTTCCTGCACTATTTGATATACCAACTATATTTTTTAATGAAATGATTCTTTTTATTCACATCACTATGCCCATTCACTACAATATGTTTCACAAATATGAAATCTAAAGGAGATTTTGGTAAATAACCATAACATTCTTTGAATGGAGATGTCTAAGTCGATGGCATGTTGAATGTAGTATAGGTGCTCATCCCAAATCTTAGGATGTTTTATACAGTATGTAAATGTACCATTGTCCTATTCACCACCTTTGTCTGGTCATCAATTTGTTGATGAAATGTTATGCTCTTCTTCAACTTGGTATCCATCAATTCCCGTAGACTTGACCAAAATTTCCTGAGAAATTGAGAATCTTGATCAGATGCAATAGATGTGGGTAACCCAAAGTGAACCCATACATTTAAAAATAACAATTGTGTTGTTTGTTCAGTTGTGACCTACATTTTACAAGGCATTAAAATACACATTTTATTGAACTTATCCACTACAACATACAAATAATCATGACCTTTTGTAGACATAGGTAATCCCCCGACAAAATCAATGGACAAACTTTGCCAAGGACACAAAGGAATAGGAAGTGGAGTATACAAACCCAATTTCCTATTACTTGACTTACTAATAGCACACATAGCCTACACCCCTTTACATATCTTGATATAGTTTCATTCATACAAGGCCAATAACAATACCTCTTGAGCAATTGTTTTTCCTAGACCAAAATGACCAACAATAAGAGATGTATGTGCTTCCCTTATAATATTAACTCTTTCACCTTGTGGAATGCATACCTTGCCAAGATGATATAATAGTTTTTCATGAACATGATAATCCATTTTTTCAATTTGATTACCTTTACTCAAAGTTGTATACAGATCTTTAAAATCTTCATCTTGAACATATTGTTTAATGTAGCTTTCATGCATGATTGAATTATGCTTGAGAATTGTAGAAGAATTAATTATAGATCTTCATAACATATCTGCAATATCTGGTGACCATGTCAAATTGCTTTAAAAATCCCATCCATCTGAAGTGCCTTGATTGTTGTAGCTTAGTTTTTGATTGAATATATTGTAATTGGTTGATGATATGTATGTATGATTGTTTCTTTACCCATTAAATAGTGCTTCCATTTTTTCAGACTTTGTACTAGAGCATATAATTCCTTAATAGATGTTGGATATTTAATTACTGCAGTTGTAAATGTCTCACAGTGAAATAATATAGGATTATCATGCTACATCAACACTTCCCCCTGTTAGAGTCGATCTTATCAGTCCTCCGTCAGAGATCAAAACTCTTTCTGCATTTCATTTTTAGGAGTCCCACTCCATTCACTCAGCTGCATTTTGCTAGGGGCATGCTATAATCTGACGGAAAAGGTCATGCTAGTCATTTCCCCTCATGTCTCGCACCTGCTGGCTTACGTATTTTGTCAATGTTCACTAAAGTCCATGACAGTTAATGTTCGATCTTTTAATGGAAGAGAGTCATTTTTAGTCATTAGGTCTAGGGATTATTCAATTTGGTCTTCAACCATGTCCAATAAAGCCATGCAGGTCAGAGGGAGGCCCTTACAAAGTTGTGATTCAAAGAATTTCATCGTCATGTTGATAGATTACGACTGTTCTTCAAAACTCTGTTTTGAAGAAAAGTCAAACAGTGTGTCATTTGTGATAATTTTCAAAAAAATCTCCAGTTTATCTCTTCAAGCGCAGTCATGGTTTCCATGGCCAAATGCCCTGTCATACAACCCCTGCAAAAAGGTGCCGAAAATTTCATCATTCTAGCTAAAAATTCAAAGGGAAAAGTGAAATTCAGTGTTGCTTTAAATCAGGGAAAAAGTGCCAAAACAAGACATTAGCAAAGTGGGTTTTGAAGAAGCAAAAATTTAACCCATGACTTCAAAGTCTTTATATAAGAATTTCCACAAGGAAACAAGGTCATTGTGCAAATCAAGGTTATAGAGAAGCATTGCAAAGTTTGTGAGAGAGCTAACACGCGTTTGGGTGAGTTTGGAGTCGTTTTCAAGGGCGCAGCGCACAGACAGAGGAGCGCGGCGCATAGAGCGCTACCCCACAGTGTAAATTTAACACGGGTGCGACACATATACAGAGCACGACGCACTAGGTTTGCTGTGCGGCGCACACCCACAAAGGACCGAAATTGTTCCAAGTTTGCCAAAAATCATTTGGAATTCCTTCGAATTGCCAGGTACGGTCTATATCTTGGCTTGCTCATCAAATTTTGTGGAGAGGATGATGGATATGGCCATTTATAATTGCAATAAAAAACGCCTAAACCATACCACTTAAAAACATCAAAGCCTTTACTCTAGGGTTGCAAACTTGTGGTGTTGATGCCAAGGCTCCTCCTCCCTTTCATTTTTCCCCTTCTTTCCATTTTTCCCTTTCCCCTTATCCCATTTTTCCCTATTTTCCCTACCCCAAAACATTACTAAACCGCTATTCCCTATCCCCTCCACCATTTGTCAACTATAAAACCCCAAAACCCTACCTTATCAAAAACCCAAAACCTTACCTTATCAAATCCCCAAACCCTCCTACATATCCCTAAACAAAATTTCCCCCCATAACCCCTATTGCCATCATATTATTCCCCTTCCTAACAGTCCGTTTTGCATTGTTCCCCTTGGTGGCAGATCTCACAACAACACCTAGTTTCATACCATCATCAAAGGGCATTCCATGCACAGTACACATACAACAGTCATGGCATCTGAGCATTCATCAGAGTATGAGATGGAAACACAAAGTGATTCATCCTCGGAAGAACAGGCTCCCCGGAGACATCACAAAAGTGGCAAACATGTTAGGGATGAGCCAACCACCCTCACAGAATTGCAGGCCTGCCCTCTTGCTATGTCATGCTTCCAGCATTTGTCATGTTTTGAGTTTTGTCAAAGGGTGGCTAATGTTCGAGTTCATCATGAGTTGGCCCGTCTTTTTGTGCTTCACCTACATGGAGATCACTCTATCTTGGCTGGGGTCACCTTCACACTGACACCCGAAACTGTCTCATTAGCAACCGACATACCAAACGTTGGAGAACAGTGGCACAAGAAACAGAAGGTTGATCGGCAACACTATGAACCTTACATTTAAGGCCAGTTTCTTGAGGCAGCTCCAAAGAGTCTTTCCATTTAGATATTTGAAAGATGAATATGTTCCACTCATGAAATTGATCATGAAATATTTCAGCTGTGAGGGGAGGTTCTCTCGTTTATATGCCTATCACATCAGGTTGCTCATGCACTTTACCAGGGTACGGATGGTGAACATCCCATATTTCATTTGCAGGAACATAGAGAGGATGAACACCTTCATGTAGCACAAAACCCCTCAGCAGCAACTTTACAGTGTTTACCACTTTGCTCTTATTAAGATTTGGGTGGATCATCAGTTGGGATTACAGGGCATTACTTGGGATGACTTCATCTCCCGTGACCTCTTCATCACTTCACAGGTATTATCAAAGGTTGAACATGAGATAGGTGGTCCTTCTCATCAGTATGAGTGACATGAGACCACTACTATGCCAGTATTCATCACCTATCCGGAGGCAATAGACATTTGTTTGCAGCAGTAAAGCGAGTGTTATCTCCACCCGGGGTGGAAGGGGCATCGATTCCTACATCGGTAACACAGGTACAGGACAGGGGCAAGAAGCCCATGCATGACGAGGGGCCATCAGGTGAACAAGAGGCCGACTTCATCCTCATTCATGATGATGATGCAGATGTGGAGAGTGCCAAACTTAGGAGGACCATCCAGGGGGAGAAAACGGAGATCCAAGACTTGTCACTCAATTTGGAGAGGGCTAAGTGGATTATCAGGTATTTGGATTAGGGGAACAAACAGCTTGAGGACTAGCATGAGATCATGGAGCCGCAAAACATCCGTGAGAATCGCCAAGCTGCCCAGCATAGGAGGATTGAGCTCACTCCATTAGAGCAAGAGATTAACAATGACCGTGAGTCTTGGCTCGAGCATATCAACATCCACCTCGATAGACTGCTAGAGAAGGCTGACAAGGACCAAGCCATGTTGAGGTGGATGGTTTATCACTACAGGGCACAGAACATGAGTTCAAAGGCTCAGATAAGGAGTTTGAAGGCAAAATTGAGCAAAGCGACAAAAAGGCAAAAGAGGAAAAAAGAGCAAGATCAGCTTTGAATCTTGGCGGAATCCTCTGTGGCCCAGCCTAGCACTCATAGAGGATCTCTAGCCCAAATTTCAAAAAATTTGGGGCAATTTTGGTCACATGACAAATTTTTGGGCACAACACAGGGTTTTTCTCCCTGTGCGCCGCGCCACTGGCACGGCGCTTAGGATTGGGAGCTCCGAATCACAAATTTCTTGCATTTGTGGATTCACCATGAAAAATCATGCCTACTGGTGCATGGACAAGAAGTTTGGGCATGTTTTGTGTCTCCGGGAGGTCAAAAACACTCAAACAAATGACCTCTCTGCCCCTATTTTGACACACAGGAAGCAATCTTGAGAGAATGAAGATTTGGAGGGGAAAAAGAGCACCAAATTCAGAAATTCCACTTGGGTTGGAAAGTAGACAGGCAAGGCTTTCCAACAAGCAAACTTGGGTACAATTTAGACTCCTGCAGGTAACTCAAAATCGCCTCCAAAGTGGCGCGGAGCATATAGATTTGGGCGCGGTGCATATAGACAGAAAGGCCAAAATCACTTCCGCTTCGCGACATTTCGATTTGCGACTTTCTCCAAGTGGGCCCGCTCATTTACACTACTCTTTTTTTGGCATCTAAGGCAAAGTTTAAAGAATATTTTCACTAAAGGTTGGCTTCTATCCAAGTGGCACAGGAAGGTGAGCACTCACCCAACCCAGTTGTCATTTTTGTAACGTTGCACCTGTAACTAAGGCTTGGCTTTCCACTTCCACTTTGTAATGATTTGAAAAACTCCCCAACTCTTGGTCGTTCTATTTCCCCATGGCATAGTCTATTTATTGTATGCAAACCATTTGCAAAGGGTGGGTTGGTTGTAATTTCTGGGAGACTGTGGGAGAGAAACTCAGTTCTTCATTGTATATTTTGACAGAGAATTAATGAAAGGCAGCGGCTCTGTTTCATGAGATTCTTGTGGTGTGAGTGTAGAAAATGTGTTCTCTTTATGTTTCATATGTATTTCGTTATGTTTCACAGTTCATTCATATTCATTTCCAGTGAAATTTTCTAAGTATGATAAGGTAGAATTCATGTTTATTTCTCTGCCTGCAGGAAAGTTTCACATTTTGTGTTCTTCTTCTGTTGAAAAGGATTCATATGGTCATGCCCTTTTCACCTTCCTAAACAATCTTTCCATTTCGTATTATCTCAAATTTAATTGCTAGACTTTCCGCCTGTCTTGCCTCACGAAGTAATTTGTGCCTTTGTGTTAAATTCTCTGCTCATACTGTTTATTGGTCCCATATATCCTAGAAACTCGGTCATTTATACAAAATTGCTTCTTGTTTCCATATCTATTTACCTAGCCTAAAATCAATATTTCACTGTAAGTCATCTCATACCATATTGTTTATCTATTCACTGAGAGTGACACGGGGAGAGCCCTCTCCTGTTCTGGTAGGGCTAGCTACCAGACTGAGCGTGGTTTGTGGTTACCCTGAATTTTGCCTTCCTTCAGCCTAAGGTGGATTTAGGTGCTAACATAGCAGCGACCATACTAGGGACGAAATTAATCGCCTTACTTCTTGATAATTATAAGCTTCTAGATGATAAGTTTAGGATTTGATAGGCTGAGTGAGTTGGTTGTGTCCTTTTGATTTTTCTTAATAGCACGCTGGCTTCTAGAAGATATATTAGAGCTAATCCAAATCCCGATCCTCTGCACATCTATGAAAATCCCAATTTGATTCCAAGAATTCGTCGTCAAGAAAGCTCTATATCTCTCGTGTTCAAATCCCATTCATGCCCTAACATTTTTAAATATATTGAAGAGCTATATTTTGATGAGCAGTTTGAAATATCATTGTTCGAGACCAAATCGGAAAGGGTGGTTGAATCGACTGTTCACAATCCCAAGTTTCTTGTAGACTTGGAAATGGAAAGGGCTAACCGGTCAATTGATAATTACATTGTAGCACAGCTTCAAACTCCAATTGCTAGACCCTACAAACTGCACACACTCCTCCAACACCTCCAAGGCCGAATCCACCAAGGGTGATGGCTGCCCGTTTTGCACCCCTTGTTCTGCCTCAAGTTTTAGATGATATGCCCACATATTATCAAAGCAAAATCTTGTTTTTTGATGGCACTCCTAACAGCATTACTGCTCAGCAACATGTGGACAGAATGGCAGATTTCTATGAACTTCACGAGATCGATGCAGAGAATGTGGAAATGAGACTCTTTGTACAGACATTTGCAGGTGAGGTGAGGAAATGGTTCAGAGGTTTGTCGGCTGCATGTATCGCTACCTTGGCTGACCTACAAAGACAATTTTTAAACCGCTGGGAAGTGAAAAAGAATCCTCTTCAAATTCTGGCTGAATATGAGAAAATCAAACAAAACGCTAGTGAGTCGGTCCAAGACTACTGCATTAGATTCAATTCTGTTTATAATAAAATTCCTGATCATCTAAGGCCACCTGTGGGGCTAGCCATGGTGAAGTTTCCAGATGGTTTTGATGCTAACATGGCTTATCAATTAAGAGAGAGAGAACCGGCCACAATGGAAGACATGCAGAAGATAGTGGTCAGTGTTGAAGAAAATCTATTGACCAAGAGGACTAGAGCAAAGGAAGAAAAGAAGGTCACCGTAAAAGAAGAATCTTCCTCGATAGATCAATTACTCCAGAAGGTAGAGGAGATGCTTGAGAGGGTGAAACTTGACAAACCTGAGCCGCAAGTTAGAAATCCTAACTTTCGTGGCCAGCAACAGCCACAATATAGAATAAGGTAGAGAGATCAGTGAGCCCAAGAGCAGACAGCACAACAGCCAATACAGCCACCTTTGTAGCAGAATTTTGTGCATGGACCAAAGTCAGATGAGGACGGGAATATAATAGGTGAAGAAAACCACCTCTTTACTCTTGATGATTTGCCTATTTATATTACTGAGGATGAGGAGTATGCAGAAATTTCGGCTATACACAAAGATGCAGATTTCATTCTAGCCAATGACACCATTCTGGAGGAAGAATCAGATGAGTACCAAAGAGGCTATATGAATGCTTTGTCAACCCAGCAGCACGATATTCACTTAGAAACAGAGATGTGCCAGTCAAACCAATTCAGAAGAGGAAGGACGGTGAGACATCAAAGAATGATTCATCAGTTGCACAAAGGAAAGGAAAGGAGGCGGTTGATCCAGATGGCAGCAAATTATCATCAACAGAAAAATCAAATCAGCCAATTGCATCGAAAGAAAAGGAAAGGAAAGAAATCCCAGTCAAAGAGGTAGAAAAGATTCCCGCTTTTAATTTAGAGAATGAAATTTCTAAATTGAAGGTATCCATTCCCTTGACTGAAATAATGAGGAACAACAGTTATAGAGGGCAAGTATCTAAAATGTTGAATTTGGACCCAATGTCTGACATAATGAATGTCAAAGATGATCAACCCGAAATGATTTTTGGGCCAGCATCGAACGGTGAGTCTCCTGATAGTGATGTGCCACCTTTTTAAATCAATTTAAGATTGCATGATTATGTGTTACATAATGCCATGTTCGATTCCGGAGCTTCTCATAACCTCATGCCCAAGGCTATCATGGATAAGCTGGGTTTGGACATCACCCAACAATACCATGATCTCTATTCATTTGATCCCAGCAGAGTAAGATGTATCAGGCTCATCAAAGACTTGGTTGTGAGTCTAGATCAACTCCCAATGAAGAATGTTTTGATGGATGTTGTCGTAGCAGATATTCCTCCCAGGTTTGGCATGCTTCTTTCTAGGTCTTGGGTAGCAAAATTGAAAGGGACACTCCAACTAGATTTCTCTTGTGCAACGATTCCGGTGTTTGGCCAAATGAGGAAACTATATTGGGAACAAAAAATGAAATACATGATTACAAGCAAGGAGAAACCAATAAATCATCCGATTAATTATGTACATACAGATTTAGATTCTTTTGTTTTGTATTCTGATAGTTTCAATGATATCGATAGTCAGTTAGTAGAAGCAGATGATATTCCAGAAATAACAAAAAATTTCAGAGGAGTTTTAGAGAAAGAAAGACAAGAACAGCAGAAAACCATTGAGCACTCAGCTGAAAGTAATGGACAGCAAGCAGACAAAGCACAACAAACAGATTTCCAACACTTTCAAGAGGAGGAAGAAGGTTTGTGGACCATGGATTTCGATGGAACAGTAGGAAATGATGGCGCTGGAATTGGAATTTGGGTACGTAGTCCTTTCTATGCCCCGAACAAAGTGCTAGTAATGTGCGGGTATGCTCTTACAAGTTGGCTTTTGATTGTTCAAATAATGAAGCTAAGTATGAAGCTATGATTGCTGGCCTAAAAATTCTAAGAAAGCTGAATTCTAAGAGGATTTCAGTATATGGCGACTTCGAATTGGTAATTAAGCAGGTCAAAGGTGAATATCAAGCAAAGCATCCTCAGATGCGGGCTTACCGTAATGCAATTCTAGACATTCTAAAATTATTTTCAGAATACACCTTGACATGTGTGCCTCGTATACAAAATAGCATTGTTGATGCTCTTGCTAAGGCATCAAGTAGTTTGAAGATCCCAATGAACTCTAGCAATAAATTCGAAATCCATGTCAAGCATCATCCAACCGTCCTGGACAATCAGAGATATTGGCAAGTTTTCCAAGATGATGAGGAGATTGATGATTTTCTGCAAAATAAAGGTAAGTTCAAAGAAACCTCGATTGCTATAGAAAATTACGATGGTAAAGGTAATGGTACAGATGATGTGCAGATCAATGAAATGGACGTGTTGCAGCTAAAGAATAATGTTATTCCTAAAGGTTTGATACCTTTAGAAGAACTCTTTGATCAAGATGATGTAGCCCGCAAACCAACATTGCAGCCAACAGAGAAGGGTGTGGAAGAGGTCAATGTAGGAACAACTATTAATCCTAAAATGGTAAAATTGTCTAAAGCATTGCTACAAAAGCTCAAAGTCAAATATATCAGTTTGATGTCTTCATTTGCAGATCTGTTTGCTTCGGACTATTCTGACTTAAAGACATATGGTACCAATATAATTTAGCACATTATACCCATTAAGCCCAATCATAAACCTTTCAGACAGAAATTGAGAAGGCTAAATCCTAAGCTACTGCCATCAATTGAAAAGGAGATAAATAGGTTGTACAAATCAGGAATCATTGTTCCCATCAGATTTTCGGATTGGATATCTAATTTGGTGCCCGTACGAAATAAGACAGGTGAGATTCGCTTGTGCATTGATTTTAGAAATCTCAATAAAGTTTCGTTGAAAGATAACTATCCACTGCCAAAAATGGACCATATAATTCAACGAGTAGTGGGAGCATCTCGTATGTCACTACTTGATGGTTATTCCGGATATAACCAAGTTTCTATCCATGAAGATGACCGAGCCAAGACAGCGTTCACCACTCCGTGGGGAACTTTTCATTACGCTAAAATGCCTTTTGGTTTGAAGAAAATGGGTGCCACATTTCAGCGTGCAATGGACTTGGCTTTCACAAATGAGAAGGATGTCTTTTTGGTTGTGTACCTAGATGATTTGATGGTGTTTTCCAAATCTGATGAAGAACACATGTACCATCTAAAAACTGTCTTTCAAAAGTGCAGAAAATATGGCTTGTCACTGAATCCGAAAAAGAGCTTGTTCGCCATGGAGGAAGGAAAATTACTCGAGCACATTATCTCAAAAGATGGCATTCATATTGACTCAGCACGTGTACAAGCAATTCAGCAAATTGATCTACCCCGGAATAAGAAATAGATTCAATCTTTCAATGGTAAAATGAATTTTCTACGCCGCTTTGTACCTAATCTTGTTGAGCACCTAAGAGAGATTACAAACATGCTTAAGAAGGACAGCCAAGTGAAATGGAAGGAGGAGGCTGTAAAATATTTCAATTTAGTCAAATTGGCTCTTTCTTCAGCTCCAGTTCTAGTCAGCCCGGACTACACTTAGGATTTCATATTGTTTTCATTTGCTTCGGAGCATACTATGGCAGCTGTGTTATTGCAGAAAAGAGATGATCACAAAAGACCCATTGCATTATTCAGCAGAGCTATAAGAGATGTAGCCTTAAAATATAACATCATTGAGAAGCAAGTCCTTGCACTTGTGAAAGAATTGAAAGCATTTCGGGTATATATTCTACATTCTCATATTTTGGCCTATGTTCCTAACACTACTGTCAAAGATGTTTTAGTGCAGACCGATTCGGAAGGAAGACGAGGCAAGTGGATTGCAGCTTTGTTGGAATATGATGTGGAAATAAGGCCCACAAAGCTTGTTAAAGGACAAAGATTGGCAAAGTTAATGGCCGAGTCAAACTTGCACGCCTTAGACATAAATCTGATCGCTGCTATATCCGATGAGAATGAGGAAAGTTCGTCAGTTCAAGTATATGAAATGTTTGCTCTTTCTCCGTGGTATTCAAATATCATATATGTGCTTAAAAATTTGTCACCACCGCCCGACATGACTAGAAACAAAGCAAGAACACTCAAATTGAAGGCTGCCAAGTTTTGCATTCTAAATTATGCACTGTATTGGAATGATCCTGGTGGCATTCTGTTAAATTGTTTAGTAGAAAAAGAAGCAAAGAAGGTCATGGAGGATTGCCACGAGGGAGACTGTGGTGGTCACCCTTTTTGGAAATCAACAGAAAATAAAATTATGAGAGTGGGATACTATTGGCCGACATTGTTTGCTGATATATATAAGATGGTCAAGAGATGTCATAAGTGTCATATTTTCGAAGGAAGGCAGAAGTTACAGCCTTTACCACTCAAGCCCATTGAAGTGAGTGCCCCTTTTCAGCAATGGGGGTTGGATTTCATTGGTGAAATTCATCCCACTTCTTCCGGTCAGCATAGATGGATCCTCACAGCGACAGATTATTTCATGAAATGGATCAAGGCAATTCCCACCAGACAAGCTACAGATGCGGTAATTATTTCATTCCTTGAAAATAACATCTTGTCTCGCTTTGGTTGCCCAAATAAGTTGATCACTAATAACGCAATAGCTTTCAAATAAAAAAGGATGGTAGAATTTTGTCATAAATATCACATCATTTTGGGTCACTCAACCGCCTATCATCCGCAAGGCAATGGATTGGCAAAGTCTTCGAATAAATCATTGGTCAACATCATCAAGAAGCTGCTAGAAATAAACAAGAATAGTTGGCATAAGAGGTTGGTTAATGTACTTTGGGCGGATCGGGTCAGTCAGAAGAAATCCATTGGTATGTCCCCTTTTGAGCTTGTTTATGGAGTTGATACAACGTTTCCTACCTCTCTCGCAGCCCCAGTAGTCAAACTTCTTCAGGAGGCCGGCAGTAAAGATGATCCTATGTAGAGAAGGTTGAATCAAATGGTCCACTTACAGCAGACCAGAGAAGAAGTCTTCCGGAACACATCCAAGTTGCAGGAGAAGATTAAGAAAATTTATGACAGAAAAGCAAAGGCGGGCAAATTTCAGTTGGATGATGTGGTGTTGAAGTGGGATGCAAGGAATGAGGAAAAAGGCAAGCATGGCAAGTTTGAGAATCTCTAGAAAGGTCCCTTCAAGATTGCATCATATCGGGGTTAGAATGCCTTTCTTCTGAAGGAAATGAATGGGGAAGATTATCCAGGAGGGCCGATCAATGGTTGGCTACTGAAGCGGTACCATTTCTGAGTCATTAACGCTGCTTCCACTATCATTGCAAATACCATTTTATTTCAGTTTGGTTTGCGTTTGTCAACTTACTCTTCAAGTCATTTCAATATCAAATTTGAGTCAGTTTTTTTTTTGGTCATTTTAGTTTCGTAAATGAGTCAGATTCTTATGTCGTTTGTCGAAATAATGACTCCATAGCCCAATGGATGAAGGCACTATCTAGCTCTTCTAGAGATCTGTTGTTCTTGGCACCTCCAAGGAGCTACCATCCCCCATTGGAGCCAATGTTAGAGTTGGTCTTGTCAGTCCTTCGTCAGAGATCAAAACTCCTTCTGCATTTCATTTTTAGGAGTCCCGCTCCATTCACTCAGCTGCATTCCGCTAGGGGCATGCTATAATCTGACGGAAAAGGTCATGCTAGTCATTTCCCCTCATGTCTCGCACCTGCTGGCTTAGGTCTTTTGTCAATGTTCACTAAATTCCATGACAGTTAATGTTCGATCTTTTAATGGACGAGAGTCATTTTCAGTCATTAGGTCTAGGGATTAGTCAATTTGGTCTTCAACCATGTCCAATAAAGCCATGCAGGCTAGAGGGAGGCCCTTACAAAGTTGTGATTCAAATAATTTCATCGTCATGTTGAGAGATTATGATTGTTCTTCAAAACTCTGTTTTGAAGAAAAGTCAAACAGTGTGTCATTTGTGATAATTTTCAAAAAAGTCTCTAGGTGATCTCTTCAAGTGTAGTCATGGTTTCCATGGCCAAATGCCCTGTCATACAACCTCTGGAAAAAAGTGCCGAAAATTTCATCATTCTAGCTAAAAATTCAAAGGGAAAAGTGAAATTCGGTGTTGCTTTAAATCAGGGAAAAAGTGCCAAAACAAGACATTAGCAAAGTGGGTTTTGAAGAAGCAAAAATTTAACCCATGACTTCAAATTCTTTATATAAGAATTTCCACAAGGAAACAAGGTCATTGTGCAAATCAAGGTTATAGAGAAGCATTGCAAAGTTTGTGAGAGAGCTAGCATGCGTTTGGGTGAGTTTGGAGTCGTTTTCAAGGGCTTGGCGCACAGACAGAAGAGCACGGCGCACATAGAGAGCGTGGCACACAGAGCGCTACCCCACAGTGTAAAGTTAACATGGGCATGACGCATATACAGAGCGCAGTGCACTGGGTTTGCTGCGCGGCGCACACCCACAAAGGCCCGAAATTGTTCTAAGTTTGCCACAAATCATTTGGAATTCCTTCCAATTTCCAAGTAGGGTCTATATCTTAGCTTGCTCATCAAATTTTGTGGATAGGATGATGGTTATGGCCGTTCATAATTGCAATAAAAAATGCCTAAACACTACCACTTGAAAACATCAAAGCCTTTACTCTAGGGTTGCAAACTTGTGGTGTTGATGCCAAGGCTCCTCCTCCCTTTCATTTTTCCCCTTCTTTCCATTTTTCCCTTTCCCCTTATCACATTTTTCCCTATTTTCCCTACCCTAAAACATTACTAAACGCCTATTCCCTATCCCCTCCACTCATTTGTCAACTATAAAACCCCAAAACCCTACCTTATCAAAACCCCAAAACCTTACCTTATCAAATCCCCAAACCCTCCTACATATCCCTAAACAAAATTTCCCCCCATAACCCCTATTCCCATCATATTATTCCCCTTCCTAACACTCCCTTCTGCATTGTTCCCCTTGGTGGAAAATCTCACAACAACACCTAGTTTCATACCATCATCAAAGGGCAGTCCAAGCACAATACACATACAATAGTCATGGCATCTGAGCATTCATCGGAGTATGAGATGGAAACACCAAGTGATTCATCCTCTGAAGAACAGGCTGCCCGGAGACATCACAAAAGTGGAAAACATGTTAGGGATGAGCCAACAACCCTCACAGAATTGCAGGCCTGCCCTCTTGCTATGTCATGCTTCCAGCATTTGTCATGTTTTGCGTTTTGTCAAAGGTTGGATAATGTTCGAGTTCATCATGAGTTGGTCCATATTTTTGTGCTTCACCTACATGGAGATCACTCTATCTTGGCCGGGGTCACCTTCACACTGACACCCGAAACTGTCTCATTAGCAACCGGCATACCGAATGTTGGAGAACAGTGGCACAAGAAACATAAGGTTGATCGGTAGTACTATGAGCCTTACATTAAGGCCAATTTCTTGAGGCAGCTCCAAAGAGTCTTTCCATTCAGATATTTGAAAGATGAATATGCTCCACTCATGAAATTGATCATGAAATATTTCAGCTGTGAGGGGAGGTTCTCTCGTTTATGTGCCTATCACATCAGGTTGCTCATGCACTTTACCAGGGTATGGATGATGAACATCCCATATTTCATTTGCAGGAACATAGAGAGGATGAACACCTTCATGCAGCACAAAGCCCCTGAGCAGCAACATAGCAATGTTTACCACTTTGCTCTTATTAAGATTTTGGTGGATCATCAGTTGGGATTACAAGGCATTACCTGTGATGCCTTCATCTCCCGTGACCTCTTCAGCACTTCACAGGTATTATCAGAGGTTGAACATGAGATAGGTGGTCCTTCTCATCAATATGAGCACCATGAGACCACTACTATGCCAGTATTCATCAGCTATCAGAGAGGCAGTAGACATTTGTTTGCAACAGCAAAGCGAGTGTTATCTCCACCCGGGGTGGAAGGGGCCTCGCTTCCGACATCAGCAACACAGGTACAGGACAAGGGCAAGAGGCCCATGCATGAGGAGGGGCCATCAGGTGAAAAAGAGGCTGATTTCATCCTCATTCATGATGATGACGTAGATGTGGAGAGTGCCAAACTTAGGAGGACCATCCAGGAACAGAAAACTGAGATCCAAGACTTGTCACTCAATTTGGAGAGGGCTAAGTGGATTATCAGGTATTTTGAGTAGAGGAACAAACAACTTGAGGACCAGCATGAGATCATGGAGCTGCAAAACATCCGTGAGAATCGCCAAGCTGCCCAACATAGGAGGACTGAGCCCACTCCATTAGAGCAAGAGATTAACAATGACCGTGAGTCTTGGCTCAAGCGTATCAACATCCACCTCGAGAGACTGCTAGAGAAGGCCGACAAGGACAAAATCATGTTGAGGCAGATGGTTTATCACTACAGGGCACAGAACATGAGTTCAAAGGCTCGGATAAGGAGTTTGAAGGCGAAATTGAGCAAAGCGACAAAAAGGTAAAATAGGCAAAAAGAGCAAGATCGGCTTCAAATCTTGGCTGAAGCCTCTGTGGCCCAGCATAGCACCTCATAGAGGATCTCCAACCCAAATTTCAAAAAATTTGGGGCAATTTTGGTCACATGACAAATTTTTGGGCACAACACAGGGTTTTTCTCAATGTGCGTCGCACCGCTGGCACGGTGCTTATGATTGGGAGCTCCAAATCACAAATGGCTTGCATTGGATTTAGTATGAAAAATCATGCCTACTGGTGCATGGACAATAAGTTTGGGCATGTTTTGAGTCTCCAGGAGGTCAAAAACACTTAAAAAATGACCTCTCTACCCCTATTTTGACACACAGGAAGCAGTCTTGGGAGAATGAAGTTTTGGAGGGGCAAATGAGCACCAAATTCAGAAATTCGACTTGGGTTGGAAAGTAGACAGGCCAAGCGTTGCAACAAGCACACTTGGGAACAATTTGGACTCTTGCAGGTACCTCAAAATCGCCTCCAAAGTGGTGTGGCGCATATATATTTGGGCGCGGCACATATAGACAAAAAGGCCAAAATCACTTACGCTTCGCGACATTTCAATTCGCGACTTTCTCCAAGTGGGCCCGCTCATTTACACTACTCTTTTTTCGGCAGCTAAGGAAAAGTTTAAAGAATATTTTCACTAAAGGTTGGCTTCTATCCAAGTGGCACAGGAAGGCGAGCAGTCACCCAAGCCATTTGTCATTTTTGTAACGCTGCTAATGGTTGGCTTTCCACTTCCACTTTGTAATGATTTGAAAAACTCCCCAACTCTTGGTCGTTCTATTTCCCCATGGAATAGTCTATTTATTGTATGTTAATCATTTGCAAAGGGTGGGTTGGTTGTAATTTCTGGGAGACTGTGGGAGAGAAACTCAATTCTTCATTGTATATTTTGACAGAGTATTAATGAAAGGCAGCGGCTCTATTTCATGAGATTCTTGTGGTGTGAGTATAGCAAATGTGTTCTATTTATGTTTCATATGTATTTAGTTATGTTTCACAGTTCATTCATATTCATTTCCAGTGAAATTTTCTAAGTATGGTAAGGTAGAAATCATGTTTATTGCTCTCCCTGTGGGAAAGTTTCACGTTTTGTATTCTTCTTCTGTTGAAAAGGATTGATGTGGTCATGGCCTTTTCACCCTCCTAAACAATCTTTCCATTTCGCATTATCTCAAATTTAACTGCTAGACTTTCCACCTGTCTTGCCTCACAAAGTAATCTGTGCCTTTGTGTTAAATTCTTTGCTCATACTGTTTGTTGGTCCCATATATCCCAGAAACTTAGTCATTTATACAAAATTTCTTCTTGTTTCTATATCTATTTACCTAGCCTAAAATCAATATTTCACTGTAATTCATCTCAGACCATAGTGTTTATCTATTCACTGAGCGTGACATAGAGAGAGGGCCCTCTCCTGTTCTGGTAGGGCTAGCTACCAGACTGAGCCTGGTTTGTGGTTACCCTGAATTTTTCCTTCCTTCAGCCTAAGGCGGATTTAGGTGCTAACACCCCCATCGCATAATCACTTTCATCTATTTCGATTTTGAATGGCTGCTTGAGATCCAGAATTCTAGAACCAGTGTTGTACTGATCTTCTCTTTCAATGTATCAAACATTTTCTACTATTTGCCTCCCCACTAAAAATATTGTTTCACACTTATCAAAGCATGTAGCAGTGTTGCAATAGATGAGAAGCCTGCAAGGAACTTCCTCTAGTATTGGGTTTCTCCCAAGAAGCTTCCGACTTTAGTTATGTTTTTTAGGCTTAGGCCAATTTACAATAACCTCAACTTTAGAGGGATCAATTTTCAATTCACCACCCCCTACAATATGACCTAAGTACACCAAATATGTCTTTCCAAATTCACATTTCGACATCTTTAAATACAACAGTTTCCTTTCTAACACATCCCAAACTTGTTTTACATGCTTTACATGCTCTTCTCGAACCTTACTGAAGATCAAAATATCATCTAAGTATACAATAACAAAATTATCAAGGAATGGTCGCAGGACATATTTCATCACCCTCATAAATGTTGCAGGTGTGTTTCAAAGCCCAAAAGGCATTACTCACCATCCAAACAATCCTTGTTTTGTCTTAAAAGTAGTTTTCCAAATATCACCTTCAACAATTCTAATTATATGATAATTGCTTCTTAAATATAACTTAGTGAAATAAGCAACATAATTCAATTTATATATCAAATCATCTACTGCTAATGATTTTTTACCGTAATTTTGTTCAAATCTCATAAATCAATGCACATATGCCATGATCCATCCTTGTTTGGCTCCAAAACAGTAGGAGACTCGCAAGGAGACGTACTTGGTTTGATGACTCCTTTTTCAAGCAAATCTTGCACTCGCTTCTTAATCTCCATGCTTTCCAAAACGAACATTTTTTACATCACAGTATTAGGAAGTGTAGCATCCTACTACAATTGAATCTCATGTTGAACTCCTCCTTTTGGAAGGATTCCTTCAAGTTCTTGAAACATCTTGCCATAAGTATCAAAAACTTCACTCCATTCATACTTACGTTTAGCATCATATCCTAAGAAGGCTTCAGATTTATCAGCATCCTTATCTTTTACAATTAGCAGTACATACTTCTTGCTAGCATTAACAGCTCTTTTCATTTTTCTTGCATTAACAAGAGATACATTTGTCTTGTTATTATGTTCTCTTACAATGTATTCAATCTCTCCTTTGAAGATATGATATTTGTTATCCTCGCGATAAAATATATCTTTTCAATCATACAGATAGGGACTTCCCAAGATAATGTCCCAAATGTCAAGAGGTACAACATCAAGTACAACCTCATCTACAAATTTAAGAGTGATGTCAAACTCAAATTTAGATTTTATTGTTACTTGTAGTTTGACATCATCACATACCCAACCCAAAGGGTAAGGTTTAACATGAGGTGTTGTTTTTAAGTTAAGTTTGTTAACAATTGCTTCAGAAATAAGATTGACTTGTGAAACACTATCAAGAAGAGTATCAACCTTATTTTACTTTATGACCACTCTAATATGAAAAATTTCATCCATTTTCTTATCATTTAGAGATTTAGAGGATTCATTAGAAAAAATATCACTTGCATTAGAAGCTATACCTTTCATTCTCGTGGTTGTGATCTTTGTTTCGTCACCTAAATCAAATTCCAAATATTATTGAGTTATAGCAACACTCTTTTGTTTCCACTATTTGTCAATCTTCTTAGGCCTCAATTCTGGATGCAACTTTCAATAATGGTCTTCATCATGACTATCCTTCTTGCAATGTTTTCAAGTGAGTTTCATTTCCTCTTCCTTAATAGTGGTTGTCTTCTTCCCCCTTCCTTTTCCTTTCCCCTTTGACTTATCAACAAATCACTTGGATGATTTCTTTGAAATATCTTCTCGCACATTCTTTCCTCGACTTCCAATATGTGTATCTTGTACACGCACTTCATCAAACATGGTTAGTTTAAGCATAATAATAGTTTGTCTAATATAGTTATGTAAACGAACAATATACTTCATAAGTGTTTCTCCTGTATCTAAAGGAATACTCAAAATTAAATCTTGTTTACGAAATTATTCAATATATAACTTTATACATTTTAACTTGTAAATTGACTAAGATTTTTCCATCTCATCATTGCCTATAGTTTATATGCCAATGGATAAAATTGTTTTCTCAAAGTAGCTACAAAATCATTCCAAGAAGAAATAACCTTACCACTTTTCTTGAGATCTTCTCGTGTTTTTTCTTATTAACATATGAGAGTTGTTCCTCCCAACCTAAGAGAAGAAAGTTGGATTTTTGTAACATCATCATCAATGTCTTGGATCCTGCAACATACTTCAATTTGCCTCACCCAGTTATCCAAATTTTCAGCATTCAATTCTCCATCATATATTGGAAATTCAAAATTTACATCAAGTTTAATTAAATGGGATTTAGAATGTCCTTTATGTCCTTTATGTGAAGAAGTAGGTGATGAAAGAGAAGATGGTGAAGGAGGTGGAGGAGGAGGAGTCCTATAAGTATCACAACCATTACCATTACCATTATTGTTACCATCTAGTGGCTTATGAGAACCATTACCTTCCTCTTTTGGTTGACGAGGACTTTCAAATTACAATCACATTATCCTCTCATCATAGAATACGTTTACTATGTCATCCATATCAAGTAAAGTATTTCTAAATTCTTTCTCTGTTGGAGAAAGACCATCATCTTCTTCAGCTGACATGATCTGATGAGAAGAATTAGAAGGTGGTATTCTTGGGCCAATTTCAAGATTGAATTCTTTGAGTGATACTTATCCTTTCTTGAGCTTGGATCTCATGAGCATGTAAGAACTTGCAAACCCTATCAATCCTTCACAAAGCCTACAACTTTGTTACCAAATTTGATCCAAAAATAAAATGAAGGTATTACTGATTTAATTTTAAGTTAGTTTATCTATTCTTATTGAATGGATTGAAAATGTGAAAACACATAAGCTTGATAAAAAATTGTAGCAAAATAAAAGAATGGAGAATGAAAAAAAAAGGCAAGTTGATAATGAAGTTCACCCATGTTTGGCTACGTCTCCGGGTTTGCTTCCAATGTGACCACTTTATTAAGATGCTCAAATTATCAATACACATATTTACAAGCTCCAACCCATCAAAATAATTCTCCCAATGCATTCAGAATGCCCAAAAACCCCTATTTAGGCTCTTGAAACGCTAAAAAAGGCCTCCATATGGCCTTAAAAAGACAAAAGTATTATCTTTCTACAATATAAAAGGGCTTGGCCCTAAAAATTATTCAACAAGACCCACACACGTGGGCTGATTGGATGCATTGATTATATAGCCCCAATCCAGAGGTTCGATCCATGTTATATGTGTTTTGTTGAATGTTTTGTGGGCAGGATCTGCCACATGCGACGTGACCCAACCCATTTTAAAACCATATACATTGGTGCAATGTATATTAAACATAATTGTTGGTCGGTCATTGATACATGTGGCAGAGTTAATGTTAACACATCGGGATATGGAAGAGATGCCAAATATGGTGGGCTCCCGCCATACACGTTTCCCCAAATATGGCACACATAAACTTTAAATAACACATGTATCCCATAATTACCGAGAAATGTTGGTGACCTAGTGGTAAGCGCTTAGGATATTCTGCTAGCAGGTCAGGAGGTCAAAATCGTCAAACCTTTAATCCAAAATTTTGACCCCTAAAACAAGGCCACTTGGCCTCCTTGGATTGGGCCACGTGGCACCCTCTCATTGGCTCACATGGCTCCATTCCATTGGTCCACATCCCGCAACTACACAATGACACTTGTCAAACTCTAGATGTGTCATGTGTTAGCCAGAACCATGAACCTAGAACCTAGAGCTGGAACCACGAGCGTTGACCATTGACTTTGACCTATTGACCTTTGACTTTTTTCCCTCCTTGACCTGAACTTTGACCTTGCATAAAGTTTTCATATGATCTCTGTTTTCTCCCATTCAAGTTGCATTGGAATCAAAGTGATGAGAAGTACACATTGTACCTAGTTTGAACTACATCTGATAACTTCAATTTTTGAGCATTTTCTGGAATTTTGATTATCTTTTGGATCCTCCGAATCAATTTTGCAAGCCTATTGAACATATGTGACAAAATGGAATATAACAGAGATTTTCCCTCACATTGACCAAAATCCATTCACACTAATTAAACACAATAGGTGGTAGGCACTCCAAAGCACATTGCATCTAAATCTTGATAGCCATGTGAGGAGCAGGTCTATTGACTAATCATGCAAAGGTGAAGAGGATTGTCTTGAGGTGAAGTTCATGAACATATTTAATATCTATTTTCCCATTCTTTATAGGCAAAGCACGAGGTTTAAAATGAATAGCTATGTAATTATTTACTATCTTTATGCCTTTCCTATATCTATACAAAGAAATGGGAGTCCCTCTACGTGAAAGCCCTGTTAAGAAATATATGTCTTCAACATCTATAGTGACTATATGCTATCTGATCCTAAAATATTGCCCCTCTACATCCTAGGCTCTTACTAAAAACTACAACAACTCTAACTAAGCCCTCATGCTAGGAATCTGAAAGAACTTTAGTAATCCACGGTTTCTCAATGCCTGAACTATGGCTAGGTCATTTGTTGTCATCATGTCTTGAATTTCATGTTCCCTTTCTCTCAAACTGAGTACCATTTTAACTCTATAAAATACCTACAAATAATAAGGAAAAGACACATTAGATCAAAAATGTAAAAAAATTGGAAGAAAACTAACTCAAAATTAATTTTTTGCAACCCTTACTGTGCTCATCACATTTCCCATTCGTGGACAATTTGTTCCATTGCACATACCCTTCTTGGTAACTGCATTAGTTCACACTTTTCATTGTGAACTAAATAGACCCATCACACCATCTAATATAGGAAGAGTGTGTTGGGCCAAGGGCGATTTGTAGTTCCTAAAAACTCCAAAAATTTCCCAAAAATGCATGAAATCGAAAATGAAAACCATGAAAATGATGAGAAAGGACAAATATCTTACATGGAACTAGCAACAATGAAAACATTCAACTCGATTGGCTACAAACCTTTGTTGAAGAATTAGGATAAAAACCACTCAGATCTCTCTCTAGATGGTAAAATAGTAATTGGTAAAATTAATATTTCTTTTAACTCTTTTGTGGTCAAAATAAATCCTTATTTTCGTAAAATTTCAATGTTTTTTGCCTAATGTTTCCATATATCATGTATTTTTTATGTTATTATGATATTTTGAGCAGGTGAAATGACAACTAAAGAACGTAATGCAAGTTATATATATTGAAATTGTAAATGTAGGTCATTTTTATGAATGAGTACACTTCTATTGGTTTTTTGGGCTCATAAAACTGATGAGAAAGGAACCCCCTAAAGTCCTCTTTAAGCTCTTTTAAGACTCCCAAAACATGAAGAGATTGTCGAGCACTTGTCTTACGAACTCGTTAAAATAAATGAAAGGACGTCTTTCGAGTATAAGTTTAACCATTTTCCAGGTTCTATAAACTATTTACGAAAAATGAATACTTTAGTCAAACATGGCTGAAAGGTTCACTTGGGTATTTTTTTAATGCCTTTTCGGACCCAAGAGATAAATTCACAAAAAAGGAACCTCTTGGAGTTTTCTTTTTCACCTCTTTTAAAAACTCTATAAACATGAAAAAAAAGGTCAAGTTATACCTTCGTTGGACTCATAAAACAATTAACATCGTAGGACTTGTTAAGCATGATGAGACCGAACCACTCATTCTGAGATTTCATTAAAAATACTTAGAAGTATTCATCTGAAGGATGAACTTATAAATCAAAGCATATGTTATTCACCTCAAGCTTGTAAAAAATAAAGAGGTATTGACCATAAATGGTTGTGAAATTGGGAAAATAGGGCATATTACCTCTTTATGGTAGTGAGTCACTCTTGATCATGGCACTCTCTCACGTCTATGACACTCTCTCACCTCTATGCTTTATTTCATGATAGTCGCTCCTGAACTAACTCTTATGTTAGAAAATTATATATTACAGAGCAATGGAACACAATATTATAGAAATATAAACGCAAAAAACGCATAAAACAAGAGAGACACAGATATACATGGTTAACCCAATTTGGGCTACGTCCATGGAGAAACAGTCGGTCCTTCGTTTTATCTTATCCAGCAAACTAAAGAGATACAACCTACAGTAGATCCGTTGTAATTCCCTCTTCTCTCTCACTCAATCTCCTCTCTCTTCTCATTCAGAATATAGATCTACATAGACGCAATACAATTCCCTCATATACAGCGAGGGGTTGCCTTCTAGGGAGAAAGAAAACCCTAAATTAAACATAACTTCTACCATCAAATATCCACCTAATGAACGGCCCAGATTGACTACGAAATTACAACATTTTACAAGGCAATTTAACATCTATTTTTAGCTTCAGGGGCGCTGCCCCCGATCCCCCTGCCAAGGGGGGGCTCCCAAAGGTCGCATCCGCCCCCCCTAGACCCCCCCTGCAATGTATATTTTACGGGCAGCGTTGCCGCCACATTACGAACTGGTGTCCAATGTGGTGATACCTCTAAATAAAGAAGATAATCAAGCTCCACACCCAGCATCTTAATCATCAACATTTTCTCTCAAATCTTGATACCTATTTCATGTCGTTGATTGGGGATTACATCAAGGCCCTCTTCTGATGTTTTGCTTCATGTTGACATCACCACATTATCTAGGAAGTTAACCTAGAAACTCCCTTCAGTGCCTTGGATATTGCACACCTCAATGGATAATTTCCTCACTTCCAATGATAGGTTTTCATCATTGGCGTCCTACCAGAATATTTTTTGTGGTTTCTGACTCTAGCTCATCCATTCACACATCATAGATTGTGCTTAGTACCTTAAGGGCCATTATCATTATCAGTGGTTCCTCTCACATATGTTAACAAATTTCAGCATTGGATGGTACTCAGATGTTGTTTACCATGTTCGACTCCAACACATTTATTCACATGGTTAGATTCATCGTACTATTGAGTAACGAGGTAGAAGACCCTTATCAAGTTTCATCCATCTTGGCTATGATTTCAGGATTCATATGAGGTTACAAAGCATGATGTTATAGTTATGAAAAAATTCATCCAATATTGGGTCCATAGTGGGTGTGACTTTGTTTATTGTACATGTGAAATGGTGTATACGTTGACTATGGGTATGCCTAGCTCAACAATGATATCATGACTGTCATGTGGAAAGAGTTATATTTGCAGACAAATCTAACCTCCCTAGGAGTCTAAGACTCTCTAGTGACAAACAAACCAAACAAGAGCAATCCTTCTCTAAACACACATTATTCTATGAGAATTCAAATGTTTTCGATCTTACCTAAGGTCCAACGCTTGTTGTAGCAGTCCAGCCTTGCTGATCCAGATGAGCTCCTCCTTCACTTTAAGACCTGCATACACTAACAAAGAAACGATTACATAACACCTGAATATTCATCATAAAACAAAGCATATCATCACATAGACCAAGGAATACATGAAATAATTCATTAACAACAAATCATTGAGAAGAATGGACTTATTTGTATTAAGGAAACAAAAAAGGAACCATTACAACCTGAGCCTTGGTGTTGTGCAAGCTCCTCCCAGGGTCCAGCAAGAGATTTCCTCTACTTTGACAAGCTCACCCACTCCCAATATGGCAACAAGGAAGGATAGTGATCTCTCCTCACAAGTAAACAATGGAAGTCCTAATTCCAGCAACATTTACCCTTTAGAATGTTCAGCCTTCAACCTCCCCTCCTCTAGCCCAAGGCCTGTATTTATAGTATTCTAGAGGAAGTTATTCAGTTCCAACATCAATGGGATACTCCCTCTTTTGGATGGGGTAGCTCCTCTCTTGATGGGATAAGTTCCTCTATCATAGGGTTGCATGAACCAT